>OY660887.1:12802500-12805000 GCA_962446985.1 Xyrichtys novacula | reverse complement strand
CAGAGTCTCGCACCTCAGTGAGGCGCCGGGGGCCGGCCGAGGGGGCCGATTGAACCCCGAGGACGGCTCTCCCGGCCGGGCCGCGGCCACCGGAGGCCTTCCCCGTGGATATGACAAAGTCTCGGACCTCCAGGGGTGGGACCGGGTGGTGGGGCGAATTCAGGCCGAGGAAGGGCTCTCCCGGCCCGGCCACGGCCACCGGAGGCCTCCCCCCCTGGATCTGACAAAGTGTCGGGCCTCCAGGGGTGGGACCGGGTGGTGGGGCGAATTCAGGCCGGGGAGGGCTCGCCCGGCCCGGCCGCAGCCACCGGAGGCTCCCCCCCTGGATCTGACAAAGTGTCGGACCTCCAGGGGTGGGACCGGGGGGTCGGCCGAATTCAGGCCGGGGAGGGCTCGCCCTGCCCGGCCGAAGCCACCGGAGGCTCCCCCCCTGGATCTGACAAAGTGTCGGACCTCCAGGGGTGGGACCGGGGGGTCGGCCGAATTCAGGCCGGGGAGGGCTCGCCCTGCCCGGCCGAAGCCACCGGAGGCTCCCCCCCTGGATCTGACAAAGTGTCGGACCTCCAGGGGTGGGACCGGGGGGTCGGCCGAATTCAGGCCGGGGAGGGCTCGCCCTGCCCGGCCGAAGCCAACGGAGGCTCCCCCCCCCCCTGGATCTGACAAAGTGTCGGACCTCCAGGGGTGGGACCGGGGGGTCGGCCGAATTCAGGCCGGGGAGGGCTCGCCCTGCCCGGCCGAAGCCAACGGAGGCTCCCCCCCCTGGATCTGACAAAGTGTCGGACCTCCAGGGGTGGGACCGGGGGGTCGGCCGAATTCAGGCCGGGGAGGGCTCGCCCTGCCCGGCCGAAGCCACCGGAGGCTCCCCCCCCTGGATCTGACAAAGTGTCGGACCTCCGTGGGTGGGACCGGGGGGTCGGCCGAATTCAACCCGAAAAGGGCTCTCCCGGCCGGGCCGCGGCCGCCGGAGGCTCCCCCCGTGAATTTGACAAAGTGTTGGACCTCCGGGAGGGGGACCGGGCGGTGAGCAAAATGTGTCCGGGAAAGGGCCACTTTAGCCCTGCCTTAATCGGCGCAGCGACCCGCTGTCCCATACGACCGAGCCTTGGACCTCCGTGGGGGCGGTGGGACCGGGGGGTCGGCCGAATTCACACCGAGAAGGGCTCTCCCGGCCGGGCCGCGGCCGCCGGAGGCTCCCCCCGTGAATTTGACAAAGTGTTGGACCTCCGGGAGGGGGACCGGGCGGTGAGCAAAATGTGTCCGGGAAAGGGCCACTTTAGCCCTGCCTTAATCGGCGCAGCGACCCGCTGTCCCATGCGACCGAGCCTTGGACCTCCGTGGGGGCGGTGGGACCGGGGGGTCGGCCGAATTCACACCGAGAAGGGCTCTCCCGGCCGGGCCGCGGCCGCCGGAGGCTCCCCCCGTGAATTTGACAAAGTGTTGGACCTCCGGGAGGGGGACCGGGCGGTGCGCAAAATGTGTCCGGGAAAGGGCCACTTTAGCCCTGCCTTAATCGGCGCAGCGACCCGCTGTCCCATACGACCGAGCCTTGGACCTCCGTGGGGGCGGGGGGACCGGGATTTGGGCCGAAATACCCCCTGGGAGGTACCCTCCCGGCCGTGCCGCAGCCGCCGGAGGCTTCCCCCGTGAATATGACAGAGTGTTGGACCTCCAGGAGGGGGGCCGGGTGGTGAGCAAAATGTGTCCGGGAAAGGGCCACTTTAGCTCGGCCTTGATCGGCGCAGCGACCCGCTGTCCCTTTCACCCTAGCTCAAGGCTAGTGGCAGCTAGCCCATAGTAATCCGGCGACTAGAGCCTACGTTTGGCGCTTTTGGGTACACGGACCGGCGCCCCTGGTAAGGTGACGGGACTTTGGCTCTGCAGAGGAGGGATTTCTCTTTGGGTTCTTTAATTTTTCCTCTTCCTCTCTTCTTCTGCTACTCCTTTCTCATCTCATCATCTCCTCATCCACCGGATCTCCACCGCGGTCTCCGGGCTCTCCATGCCCGGCCACCGGGCTCTCTTCCCCGGGCTCCAGGCTCTCCATCCCCGGCCCTCCGGAGCTCCACCCCGGCCTCCGGGCTCTCCACGCCCGCCCTCCAGCTCTCTTCCCCGGGCTCCGGGCTCTCCACGCCCGCCCTCCACATCACTTCCCCGGGCTCCGGGCTGTCCATCCCCGGCCCTCCGGAGCTCCACCCCGGCCTCCGGGCTCTCCACGCCCGCCCTCCACATCACTTCCCCGGGCGCCGGGCTGTCCATCCCCGGCCCTCCGGATCTCCACCGCGGTCTCCGTGCTCTCCATGCCCGGCCTCCGCGCTCTCTTCCCGGGGCTCCAGGCTCTCCATGCCCGCCCTCCACATCACTTACCCGGGCTCCGGGCTCTCCACCCCCGGCCCTCCGGAGCTCCATGCCCGGCCTCCGGGCTCTCTTCCCCGGGCTCCGGCCTCTCCATGCCCGGCCCTCCGGAGCTCCTCCCCGGGCTCCAGACTCTCCATGCCCGCCC
>OY660887.1:12790000-12792500 GCA_962446985.1 Xyrichtys novacula | reverse complement strand
CGGCCGGGCCGCAGCCACCGGAGGCCTTCCCCGTGGATATGACAAAGTCTCGGACCTCCAGGGGTGGGACCGGGTGGTGGGGCGAATTCAGGCCGAGGAAGGGCTCTCCCGGCCCGGCCACGGCCACCGGAGGCCTCCCCCCCTGGATCTGACAAAGTGTCGGGCCTCCAGGGGTGGGACCGGGTGGTGGGGCGAATTCAGGCCGGGGAGGGCTCGCCCGGCCCGGCCGCAGCCACCGGAGGCTCCCCCCCTGGATCTGACAAAGTGTCGGACCTCCAGGGGTGGGACCGGGGGGTCGGCCGAATTCAGGCCGGGGAGGGCTCGCCCTGCCCGGCCGAAGCCACCGGAGGCTCCCCCCCTGGATCTGACAAAGTCTCGGACCTCCGTGGGTGGGACCGGGGGGTCGGCCGAATTCAGGCCGGGGAGGGCTCGCCCTGCCCGGCCGAAGCCACCGGAGGCTCCCCCCCTGGATCTGACAAAGTCTCGGACCTCCAGGGGTTGGGACCGGGGGGTCGGCCGAATTCAGGCCGGGGAGGGCTCGCCCTGCCCGGCCGAAGCCACCGGAGGCTCCCCCCCTGGATCTGACAAAGTGTCGGACCTCCAGGGGTGGGACCGGGGGGGTCGGCCGAATTCAGGCCGGGGAGGGCTCGCCCTGCCCGGCCGAAGCCAACGGAGGCTCCCCCCCCCCCTGGATCTGACAAAGTGTCGGACCTCCAGGGGTGGGACCGGGGGGTCGGCCGAATTCAGGCCGGGGAGGGCTCGCCCTGCCCGGCCGAAGCCACCGGAGGCTCCCCCCCTGGATCTGACAAAGTCTCGGACCTCCGTGGGTGGGACCGGGGGGTCGGCCGAATTCAGGCCGGGGAGGGCTCGCCCGGCCGGGCCGCAGCCGCCGGAGGCTCCCCCCGTGAATATGACAGAGTGTTGGACCTCCGGGAGGGGGACCGGGCGGTGAGCAAAATGTGTCCGGGAAAGGGCCACTTTAGCCCTGCCTTAATCGGCGCAGCGACCCGCTGTCCCATGTGACCGAGCGTTGGACCTCCGTGGGGGCGGTGGGACCGGGGGGTCGGCCGAATTCACACCGAGAAGGGCTCTCCCGGCAGGGCCGCGGCCGCCGGAGGCTCCCCCCGTGAATTTGACAAAGTGTTGGACCTCCGGGAGGGGGACCGGGCGGTGCGCAAAATGTGTCCGGGAAAGGGCCACTTTAGCCCTGCCTTAATCGGCGCAGCGACCCGCTGTCCCATACGACCGAGCCTCGGACCTCCGTGGGGGCGGGGGGACCGGGATTTGGGCCGAAATACCCCCTGGGAGGTACCCTCCCGGCCGTGCCGCAGCCGCCGGAGGCTTCCCCCGTGAATATGACAGAGTGTTGGACCTCCAGGAGGGGGGCCGGGTGGTGAGCAAAATGTGTCCGGGAAAGGGCCACTTTAGCTCGGCCTTGATCGGCGCAGCGACCCGCTGTCCCTTTCACCCTAGCTCAAGGCTAGTGGCAGCTAGCCCATAGTAATCCGGCGACTAGAGCCTACGTTTGGCGCTTTTGGGTACACGGACCGGCGCCCCTGGTAAGGTGACGGGACTTTGGCTCTGCAGAGGAGGGATTTCTCTTTGGGTTCTTTAATTTTTTTCTCTTCCTCTCTTCTTCTGCTACTCCTTTCTCATCTCATCATCTCCTCATCCACCGGATCTCCACCGCGGTCTCCGGGCTCTCCATGCCCGGCCACCGGGCTCTCTTCCCCGGGCTCCAGGCTCTCCATCCCCGGCCCTCCGGAGCTCCATGCCCGGCCTCCGGGCTCTCCACGCCCGCCCTCCACCTCTCTTCCCCGGCCCTCCGGAGCTCCATGCCCGGCCTCCGGGCTCTCCACCCCGGGCCTCCAGGCTCTCCATGCCCGCCCTCCGGGCTCCCCGGGCTCCAGACTCTCCACGCCCGCCCTCCACATCACTTCCCCGGGCTCCGGGCTCTCCATCCCCGGCCCTCCGGATCTCCACCGCGGTCTCCGTGCTCTCCATGCCCGGCCTCCGGGCTCTCCACCCCGGGCCTCCAGGCTCTCCATGCCCGCCCTCCACATCACTTACCCGGGCTCCGGGCTCTCCACCCCCGGCCCTCCGGAGCTCCATGCCCGGCCTCCGGGCTCTCTTCCCCGGGCTCCGGCCTCTCCATGCCCGGCCCTCCGGAGCTCCTCCCCGGGCTCCAGACTCTCCATGCCCGCCCTCCACCTCTCTTCCCCGGGCTCCGGGCTGTCCATCCCCGGCCCTCCGGAGCTCCATCCCCGGCCTCCAGGCTCTCCATGCCCGGCCTCCGCGCTCTCTACCCGGGGCCCGCCCTCCACATCACTTCCCCGGGCTCCGGGCTCTCTTCACCGGGCTCCAGGCTCTCCATCCCCGGCCCTCCGGAGCTCCATGCCGGGGCTCCGGGCTCTCCACGCCCGCCCTCCACCTCTCTTCCCCGGGCTCCGGGCTCTCCATCCCCGGCCCTCCGGAGCTCCACCCCGGCCTCCAGGCTCTC
>OY660887.1:12777500-12780000 GCA_962446985.1 Xyrichtys novacula | reverse complement strand
AGGCCGGGGAGGGCTCGCCCGGCCCGGCCGAAGCCACCGGAGGCTCCCCCCCTGGATCTGACAAAGTCTCGGACCTCCAGGGGTTGGGACCGGGGGGTCGGCCGAATTCAGGCCGGGGAGGGCTCGCCCGGCCCGGCCGAGCCCACGAGGCCCCCCGGATCCAGTCTCGGACCTCCAGGGGTTGGGACCGGGGGTCGGCCGAATTCAGGCCGGGGAGGGCTCGCCCGGCCCGGCCGCAGCCACCGGAGGCTCCCCCCTGGATCTGACAAAGTCTCGGACCTCCAGGGGTTGGGACCGGGGGGTCGGCCGAATTCAACCCCAAAAGGGCTCTCCCGGCCGGGCCGCAGCCGCCGGAGGCTCCCCCCGTGGATCTGACAAAGTCTGGACCTCCGGGGGGGACCGGGGGTGCCAATCAGGCGGGAGGCGCCTGAGCCCGCTCCGCAGGACTCCTGACCGAGCTCGGACCTCCGTGGGTGGGACCGGGGGTCGGCCGAATTCACACCGAGAAGGGCTCTCCCGGCAGGGCCGCGGCCGCCGGAGGCTCCCCCCCGTGAATTTGACAAAGTGTTGGACCTCCGGGAGGGGGACCGGGCGGTGAGCAAAATGTGTCCGGGAAAGGGCCACTTTAGCCCTGCCTTAATCGGCGCAGCGACCCGCTGTCCCATACGACCGAGCCTTGGACCTCCGTGGGGGCGGTGGGACCGGGGGGTCGGCCGAATTCACACCGAGAAGGGCTCTCCCGGCCGGGCCGCGGCCGCCGGAGGCTCCCCCCCGTGAATTTGACAAAGTGTTGGACCTCCGGGAGGGGGACCGGGCGGTGCGCAAAATGTGTCCGGGAAAGGGCCACTTTAGCCCTGCCTTAATCGGCGCAGCGACCCGCTGTCCCACGCGACCGAGCCTCGGACCTCCGTGGGGGCGGGGGGGACCGGGATTTGGGCCGAAATACCCCCTGGGAGGTACCCTCCCGGCCGTGCCGCAGCCGCCGGAGGCTTCCCCCGTGAATATGACAGAGTGTTGGACCTCCAGGAGGGGGGCCGGGTGGTGAGCAAAATGTGTCCGGGAAAGGGCCACTTTAGCTCGGCCTTGATCGGCGCAGCGACCCGCTCTCCCTTTCACCCTAGCTCAAGGCTAGTGGCAGCTAGCCCATAGTAATCCGGCGATAGGAGCCTACGTTTGGCGTTTTTAGGTACACGAACCGGCGCCCCTGGTAAGGTGACGGGACTTTGGCTCTGCTGAGGAGGGATTTCTCTTTGGGTTCTTTAATTTTTCCTCTTCCTCTCTTCTGCTGCTACTCCTTTCTCATCTCATCATCTCCTCATCCACCGGATCTCCACCGCGGTCTCCGGGCTCTCCATGCCCGGCCACCGGGCTCTCTTCCCCGGGCTCCAGGCTCTCCATCCCCGGCCCTCCGGAGCTCCATGCCCGGCCTCGGGGCTCTCCACGCCCGCCCTCCACACCACTTCCCCGTGCTCCGGGCTGTCCATCCCCGGCCCTCCGGAGCTCCACCCCGGCCTCCGGGCTCTCCACGCCCGCCCTCCACATCACTTCCCCGGGCGCCGGGCTCCGGGCTCTCCACGCCCGCCCTCCACATCACTTCCCCGGGCGCCGGGCTGTCCATCCCCGGCCCCCCGGAGCTCCACCCCGGCCTCCGTGCTCTCCATGCCCGGCCTCCGGGCTCTCTTCCCCGGGCTCGGGGCTCTCCACCCCCGGCCCTCCGGATCTCCACCGCGGTCTCCGTGCTCTCCATGCCCGGCCTCCGCGCTCTCTTCCCGGGGCTCCAGGCTCTCCACGCCCGCCCTCCACCTCTCTTCCCCGCGCTCCGGGCTCTCCATCCCCGGCCCTCCGGAGCTCCACCCCGGCCTCCAGGCTCTCCATGCCCGGCCTCCGCGCTCTCTTCCCGGGGCTCCAGGCTCTCCATGCCCGCCCTCCACATCACTTCCCCGGGCTCCGGGCTCTCCATCCCCGGGCCTCCGGAGCTCCATGCCCGGCCTCCGGGCTCTCCACCCCGGGCCTCCACATCTCTTCCCCGGGCTCCGGGCTCTCCATCCCCGGCCCTCCGGAGCTCCACGCCGGGGCTCCGGGCTCTCCACGCCCGCCCTCCACCTCTCTTCCCCGGGCTCCGGGCTCTCCATCCCCGGCCCTTTCGGAGCTCCACCCCGGCCTCCCTGCTCTCCATGCCCGGCCTCCGGGCTCTCTTCCCCGGGCTCCAGCCTCTTCATACCCGGCCCTCCGGAGCTCCACCCCGGGCTCCGGGCTCTCCATGCCCGGCCTCCGGGCTCTCTTCCCGGGGCTCCAGTCTCTCCACCCCGGCCCTCCGGAGCTCCATGCCCGGGCTCCAGGCTCTCCATCCCCGGCCCCCCACATCACTTCCCCGGGCTCCGGGCTCTCCATCCCCGGCCCTCCACATCTCCTCCCCAGGCTCCAGCCTCTCCATGCCCGGCCCTCCGGAGCTCCATGCCCGGGCTCCAGGCTCTCCATACCCGGCCCTCCGGATCTCCAC
>OY660887.1:12487500-12730000 GCA_962446985.1 Xyrichtys novacula | reverse complement strand
CGGGCTCCGGGCTCTCCATCCCCGGCCCTCCGGATCTCCACCCCGGCCTCCGTGCTCTCCACGCCCGGCCTCCGCGCTCTCTTCCCGGGGATCCAGGCTCTCCATGCCCGCCCTCCACATCACTTACCCGGGCTCCGGGCTCTCCATCCCCGGCCCTCCGGAGCTCCATGCCCGGCCTCCGGGCTCTCTTCCCCGGGCTCCGGGCTCTCCATGCCCGGCCCTCCGGAGCTCCTCCCCGGGCTCCGGGCTCTCCACGCCCGCCCTCCACCTCTCTTCCCCGGGCTCCGGGCTGTCCATCCCGGGCCCTCCGGAGCTCCATCCCCGGCCTCCAGGCTCTCCATGCCCGGCCTCCGCGCTCTCTTCCCGGGGCTCCAGGCTCTCCATGCCCGCCCTCCACATCACTTCCCCGGGCTCCGGGCTCTCTTCACCGGGCTCCAGGCTCTCCATCCCCGGGCCTCCGGAGCTCCATGCCCGGCCTCCGGGCTCTCCGCCCCGGGCCTCCACATCTCTTCCCCGGGCTCCGGGCTCTCCATCCCCGGCCCTCCGGAGCTCCATGCCGGGGCTCCGGGCTCTCCACGCCCGCCCTCCACCTCTCTTCCCCGGGCTCCGGGCTCTCCATCCCCGGCCCTCCGGAGCTCCACCCCGGCCTCCAGGCTCTCCACGCCCGCCCTCCACCTCTCTTCCCCGCGCTCCTGGCTCTCCATACCCGGCCCTCCGGAGCTCCATGCCCGCTCTCCACCTCTCTGCCCCGTGCTCCAGGCTCTCCATGACCGGGCCTCCTGATCTCCAACCCGGGCTCCATGCTCTCCAGGCACGGCCTCCACACCTCTTCCCCGGGCTCCAAGCTCTCCAGGCCGGGCTCCAGGCTCTCCATGCCCGGCCACCGGACTCTCTTCCCCGGGCTCCAGGCTCTCCATCCCCGGCCGTCCGGAGCTCCATGCCCGGCCTCCACCTCTCTTCCCCGGGCTCCAGGCGCTCCAACCCGAATTCGAATATACGAATTCACATCTGGGACGGACCCTCCCGGCCGTGCCGCAGCCGCCGGAGGCTCCCCCCGTGAATATGACAAAGTGTTGGACCTCCAGGTGGGGGACCGGGTGTTGAGCAAAATGTGTCCGGGAAAGGGCCACTTTAGCTCGGCCTTGAGCGGCGCAGCGACCCACTGTCCCTTCAACTGTAGCTCAAGGCTAGTGGCAGCAAGCCCATAGTAATCCGGCGATTAGAGCCTATGATTGCCGTTTTCGGGTTCGCGGCTGGGAGCCCCTGGTAGGGTGAAGGGACTTTGGCTCTGGGGAGGATAAAATTTATTTTCTTTTTCTTTTTCTTTTTTCTTCTGCTTCTCCTTTCTCATCTCATCATCTCCTCATCCTCCGAATCTTCAGCTCAGAGTTTGAATAGATAAATTATGGGGCGAAAAGTGAACAATATTCATATTTCATTCATTTAGGATGTTTCCTTTCTCTTTGCAGTCTTAAAACACAGAAGAAATACGGCCAATGTGATCCTCGACGTGATCAAGCCCATGACAGAACTCATCAGATATTGTTAAGAAGTTCAAATCTTACATTTTCCATGGCCAAAGTTTATGGAGGATCTTTCTGAAGATTTTGGGAGTCTTTATTTTAAATCAGTGACGATCAGATCCGCAGCTGAAGTGATAATTTGCTCGGTGTAAAGACTTGTTGAAAATTGATCTTGCTCGTTCTGGGTTTTGTTTATGTTTGAATTCTGTATCTAAATGATGTACGTGAGCGGAACCATGGCAACCATGACACGCTCACGTACTATATTGTGAGCACGTGCGTTTTGTGTAGTGTACCGACTCTGATAAATGAACATGATCAAGACTTCAAATCAGAGTTTGTTCTGACTAAAAACTGCTGTATAAGTATGAAACACATCAAGTGTTTGGTTCAATTAGATTCAAAGGCAAAAAAACAAACAAACATTGGAAACACCTGCAGCTCTACTGGGTGAGTGTGAGGAGGCAGACTCAGAATGGCCATCAAAAAAAAGCTGAATGAACTATGTTGGGCGATGGCGATGGCCAGCCACAAGATGGCGACATTGCACATGATTCTGGAAAGGAAAAGGAAAAAAGAGTGGTTAAGCATACTGCAAAAGGTTTGGAATTGCTGGTCGAAAACTGTCAAAAACCACGTGGCTCGTGTGTTAAGTATGAAACACATCAAGTGTTTGGTCCAATTAGATTCAAAGGCAAAAAAAAAAAAAAAAAAAAAAAAACTGAGTCTGCTGTTGGTTATTATGGCAGGCGTGGTCAATTAGCTATTCATCAAAAAAGTATATCTTGAGGTCACCCCCCCAATCTGCTTAAATTTATGTGAAAATTATGTATATGAAATATGAACATTTCAAACAGCAGCCTACTGTTGTTTCTGTCTCCTTTATATCAATCAAAGCTCAGTTAACACTTGTGCTCTTAGAGTCCGAATTTCTTTGGATTCACTGGATATTTAATAAATATATATTCATTGGATATGAAAAAAGAGAACTCTTACATGCTCTCTTACAAACTTAAAGCAGGGCCAAGGCGGGATCTGCAATGAGTGGGAATAAAAGGCTTTGTCTCTTTAATTTTGCCAAATGTCGGTCCTTTGGTCTAATATGCAGCATTACCTTTTTTTATTTTAATATATTTTTTTCAAAATTATAAAGTCAAACAGGAGAGGTTCTGTGCACAAATTATGAACATAGCCCAGTGAAAGTCGGCTATTCCTATTAGTTAGAGGGTCTTTTTACGCACAGCTGAGCTCTCACTTATAGGGTGACAAATTGAGCCATCAGATAAAATGACTTTTTCTTTTCTTTTCTAATACATTGAAACTGAGTCCTTCATTCAGTCAGAAGGCTTCGAGAAGCGAGATTTCCTTTATTTTGCATCCTTTACGACATTACTTACCGCTTTCTCCTCATAACTTCAGACCTGCTCAGCCCCAAAGTTGCAGCATGTCTCGTCACCAAGCTTCATGATGTGCTCACTCTCCATCTCTGCAGAAGCAGTGACACACTCATCAACACATGCTCACATGCATCGAAGGTGTATTTTTTACAGTCCTGATATATAATTGTAGGAGGATTTAGCCATGCTGAATATTAATGGATACTTGCATTACGCACGCAATAGTCCACCAAATAGAACCACGTGATGCAGCAAAAAGAAGTCAATTCAGATCAGTGGCCTCCTTTTTTGAAGTAAAACACATGAGAGATCAGTTATCATTAGATCCTGTCTGATAATGTCTGTGTGTGGTGAGATTTGGGGAAATAATAAAAGTTACGCAGCTGTGCGTAAAAGTTCAACTCTATTTTTTTTTCAGTTGAGGTCCTCTGCAAGTCAGACCATCCAGGTCAGATTGTTCAGCAGGTTAGCTACTTTCTTTCTTTCTTTCTTTGAACATGATAAAAATAATGACAAAACAAAACAAAAAAAAAGGCTTTATGAAAATAAAATAAAAGTAGTAATAATAAATAAATAAAAAAAATTATAAAATCAAAGACAAGCCTAATAGGCAATAATCGGCCAATATCATGATCATGTTCAAAAAGGAGTAGGGTGAAGTCAAGACTTATGTGATCCTACCCCTTTGTCAACTACACAGCATCAATGTTTTACAAACTGTCTTACTGTATACCTATAAAGTATACTTTAACAAATTGATTTACCACTTACGTATCAAGGATTACTTGGTTGTACACTAAATTGGTGATCTCAATAATAAGTTACATATACGTACATACATACATACATACATACATGCATAGATGTATATACAGTACAGTCATTGAACACATCATTGTTCATGTAACTCTTTCTCCTTATACCTCATTATAATACATTTTTTATACCTTTTTTTGAACTTGTGTACGTTTGAACATTGCTTTGTCTCTACATCTATACTGTTCTAAAGTTTAACTCCACATATCGAGATACAGAATGATTTCAATGTTGTTCGGGCACACAGAGTTTTCAAATTTAACTTCCCCCTAATGTTGTACCCACCCTCTCTGTCAAAGAACAGTTTCTGGATATTCCCAGGGAGATGATTGTACCTAGCTTTGTACATTATCAGGGCGGTTTTGTATTCGATGATATCCATAAATTTTAACAGGTTTGACTTAATGAATAGTGTGTTGGTGTGGTCTTGATATGCAGCCTTATGTATAATTTGTATAGCTCTTTTTTGAAGTATAGTTAATCCATGGAGTGAAGATTTATAGGTATTGCCCCAAACCTCACAACAGTAATTTAAATAAGGTAAAACAAGGGAACAGTACAGCATGCAGAGTGAGTTGGAATCCAGAATGTGCTTTGCTTTGCTCAGAATTGAAATGCTTCTCGATAGTTTTGTTCGTATATATTTTATATGAGGTTTCCAATTAATTTTATCATCAATTATCACCCCTAGAAATTTATTCTCAAATACTCTTTCAATAGCAACACCCTCTCTATATATATTTACTTGAGTATCTATTTTATTATTACTAAATATCATAAATTTTGTTTTAGACAAGTTTAATGAAAGTTTATTTCTGTCGAACCACCTCTTTAGCTTGCACAACTCCGAAGAAACAATGTTCAATAATTCCTGCAAACTGCTTCCAGAACAGAAAATATTTGTATCATCAGCAAAGACTACCATTTTTATTACTTTAGATATATTACACGTCATTTATATAAAGGATAAATAATTTTGGCCCCAATACTGACCCCTGGGGGACTCTACAAGCAATTGTCAAACATGATGATATTGATTCACCCAACCTCACAAATTGCTTTCTGTCACTCAAGTAGCTACTCACCCATTTTAAGACTATTCCTCTAATACCATACCGTTCCAATTTTTCTATTAATATCTTGTGATTGATGGTATCAAATGCCTTCCTAAGGTCAATAGATATTCCGGCTACAAACTTACGCCCATCAATAGAGTTGGTGATTTCCTCTACTGATTCCATTAGAGCCATTGCTGTTGATCGGTTACTTCTAAATCCATCTTGGCTATCACTTAATAAGATGTGTTTTTCAATGAATTTGTCTAGTCTGTCATTAAATAGTTTTTCTAGAATTTTTGAGAATTGAGGTAACAGAGAGACAGGTCTGTAATTTGTGAAATTGTGTTTTTCACCCGATTTAAATAGTGGGCCTTAGCTATTTTCATATTCTTTGGGACTGTACCGGTTTGGAATGATAAGTTACAGATATAAGTGAATGGTTTAGAAATTCCTCCAACTACTTCTTTGATTAATTTCATGTCAATGTCATCACAGTCAGTGGACATTTTATTGGTACATTTTTCAACTATTTCAATGACTTCACTCTCCTCCACTGCTGTCAGAAACATTGAACAGGAATTCCTTTCAATGAGTGTATCACTACATTCCTCAGTTGTCCCAGGATCAGGAATATTTTCAGCCAGGTTAGGTCCCACATTTACAAAGAAACTGTTAAGGCTATTAACAACCTCATCCATATTATAATTATCTGTACCTTTATCAATAAAATATTGTGGGTAATTTATGTGTCCAGAGTCATTTCTAATAATACAGTTTAGTACATTCCAAATTCCTTTAATATTGTCTTTGTTATATACTAGCAATTTATTATAATAATCCTTCTTACATCTCCTTATTGTATTTGTTAACTTGTTTTTATATCTTTTATATTTATTTTCTGCTTCTTTGGTTCTTTGCTTGATGAACTCTCTATACAGAGTACTTTTCTTCTTACATGCATTTAGAAGTCCTTTAGTGATCCATGGCTGTTCTGTTTTTTTATATTTCCTCGTAATTTCTTTCAGTGGACAATTCTTGTCAAAGAATCTTTTAAAAATACAAAGGAATTCATTATATGCACAATCAATATCATTTTCTGCATATACAGTCTCCCAGTCCTGTGTTAGTACGTCCTCCTTTAGTGCATTAATAGTATGCTCTGTTCTTACTCTTCTGTATTTAGGTTTGCAGTCTGGCAAATTTCTCTTATAATTATAATCGTAGACAGTAAAAATAGGCAGATGGTCTGTAATGTCGTTAACTAGTAGTCGGCTCATCATTCTATTGTCTATGTCATTTGTGAATATATTATCTATAAATGTAGCACTATATGTTGTAATTCTGCTTGGTCTGGTGATGACAGGGTGCAAACTCATACTGTACATTGTATTGATGAATTCCTCTGACATTCTATGATTGTTTGATTTCAATACTATAGCACAGGTTAGAGCTTTACAGTAGGCCTAAATATGGGCTAACACCCCAGCTCAGAGTTTGAAATAGTTGAATAGATAAATTATGGGGCGAAAAGTGAACAATATTCATATTTCATTCATTTAGGATGTTTTCGTTTTCTTTGCAGTCTTAAAACACAGAAGAAATACGGTCAATGTGATCGTCGGCGTTATCAAGCCCATGACAGAACTCATCAGATATTGTTAAGAAGTTCAAATCTTACATTTTCCATGGCCAAAGTTTATGGAGGATCTTTCTGAAGATTTTGGGAATTTTTATTTCAAATCAGTGACGATCAGATCCGCAGTTGAAGTGATAATTTGCTCCATGACACGCTCACGTACTATAGTGTGAGCACGTGCGTTTTGTGTAGTGTACCGACTCTGATAAATGAACATGATCAAGACTTCAAATCAGAGTTTGTGCTGACTAAAAACTGCTGTATAAGTATGAAACACATCAAGTGTTTGGTCCATTTAGATTCAAAGGCAAAAAAAAACAAAAAAACATTGGAAACACCTGCAGCGCTACTGGGTGAGTGTGAGGAGTCAGACTCAGAATGGCCATAAAAAAAAGCTGAATGAACTATGTTGGGCAATGGCGATGGCCAGCCACAAGATGGCGACATTGCACATGATTCTGGAAAGGAAAAGGAAAAAAGAGTGGTTAAGCATACTGCGAAAGGTTTGGAATTGTTGGTCGAAAACTGTCAAAAACCACGGGGCTCGTGTGTTAAAAAGGCAGTGAAATTAAGAGAGACATTGAAAGAGCTCATGAAGGACAATGAAAATGCAAATGCTGTTAAATGTCATTTTGAGCAATTGATTGATCTGTGTGGGGAATCAAGGAAATGTCACTCATCGCTGATTGTTTTACCATTGCCTGAGGAGGAGATCCAGAGGCAAAATAAATGGTTTCTTCCAAAAATCGACAAACTGGAATGTTTCATACAGGACGTTCAGGTGTGGTTATCTGAATTAAAACCACAGACTTCACATGTCACTGAAAATGAGCCACAAATACATGTCACTGTTGAAACTGAACCAGAAATGGAACTGCAAATGCATGTCACTGATGAGAGTGAAAAACTAAGCGTTGTCCATAATGATGAAATTGGTCCCCAGGACAGTGCATCAAATGTTACAAAAACCATGCGCAAATCAACTACATCAAGAGCATGTACAACCTCATCTGTCCGCATTAGGGCCCAGGCTGAAAAAGCAGCCCCCATGGAACAGGTTGCTGCCCTACATAAAATACATGAAATGGAGAAACAACAGGAACGGCTCAAATTCAACAGGAAGAGCTAAGGAGAGAACAGGAAAAACTTAAAATGGAGTCTAAACTGGTTGCAGCCAATGCAAGAGCTCATGTGTTGGAAACCATGGGATCAAGGAGCACTTCAAGAGTGTCATGTAGGTCAAACCCTGAGTTGCAAAAGGGGGCTGCTGCTGCTCAAAGGGAAACCTCATTCAATACAAATACATACTTACCTGATCAAACCCAACAAGGAAAAGTGTCAATGGAGACAAGGCCTTCCTCCCAGCCACAGGTTGTGAGGCCAAAACAATCCATATATGAAAAATCTGCCCAAGCCCATTACATGACCCCACCAATGCAATATTCTCTCCACAGGCAATCTGTTCTAACTGAAAATGTTCATGGTGGTCATGTCAGTCAAACTACACCCCCTGCAGGTGACATTTGCAATGTGTTGCAAAGACAGAATGACATAACAACTTTATTGGTCAAACAAAATCTGTGCTCTACTTTACCACCAAGAAACATTCCGGTATACGATGGTGATCCATTACAGTATGACATGTTTATGAGGGCATTTGAAGCAGGAGTGGAGAATAAGACGGACAATTATAGTGACTGCTTAGATTTTCTGGAACAGTATACACGAGGGCGTCCAAAGAACCTGGTCCGCAGCTGCCAACATCTGCCTCCATCACAGGGCTATCAAAAGGCACACCATCTGCTCAAAGAGCATTTTGGAAATAAGCACAAAATTGCTACAGCATATATGGAAAAAGCATTTGCATGGGCAGCAATGAAACAGGAGGATGTCAAGGGATTGCAGACATTTTCTCTATTCCACAGAGGCTGCTGCAATGCAATGGAAAATCTAGCCTATATGGAGGAGATGAATGTAATTTCCAACATGAGAATCATCCTGATGAAGCTTCCATACAGGCTCAGAGAAGGATGGGGAAACAGAGCATGTGATCTACAGGAGCACGGACGTCGAGCAATGTTTTCAGACTTGGTCAACTTTATCGAAAAGCAAGTGAAAATACTTTCTGACCCACTTTTTGGAAACATCCAGGACATTAAACAAGCCACAACTTTCAAAAGCTCAACCATCATTAAACCAAAGGAAAGGTCAAGTCCAAGAAGCAGTTTTGCAACAGCACTAAGCCCCATTGAAACAGCACCAGTGTCAAGTGGAGTGGAAAAAGGTTCATACAGGTTATGTCTGTTCTGCAATAAAAGTGGGCACACATTGGAGTGGTGTCCACAGATGAAAAAGGAAAAACACAGAGATAAGAGACTTCTTAATGGCAAAGGGAGTCTGTTTTGGCTGTTTGAAAAGAGGACACTCAAGCAGAAAACAGAAACATCCTGATATACTCCACGTTGAACAAACAGAACAGACACATCAGAAACCAATTGGAAACAATGCTGTCATCTCACCTCACATCTGTGGTCATATTGGGGCCCGTGAGGAAACCTCCATCTTTTCCATCGTGCCAGTTCAAGTAAAGAGCCACAAGGGGGACACAGTATTGCACACCTATGCCTTTTTGGACCACGGAAGCACATCCACATTCTGCATAGAAAGTATAAGGAGAAGGCTGCACATTCCTGGATGAAAAACAAACATTCTCCTCAGAACTATGAATCAAGTCAAGCTTGAAACCAGTTACCATATCACCGGTCTGGAAATTGCCAGGATGGACACAAACAACTTCATACCACTGCCTGATGTGTTCACTCATAAAACCATGCCCATTTCGCAACACAATATTCCAAAACAAGAAGACTTGTCACAATGGCCTTACTTGAACCATATTGCAATACCTGAAATAGACTCTGGCATTGACCTCCTCATTGGCATGAACGCCTCGAAGTTATTGGAACCCTGGGAGGTGGTCAATAGCCAGGAGGATGGACCATACACTGTGAGGACCCTATTGGGGTGGGTCATTTATGGTCCCTTAAGAGGAGACGGCACCATCAGGGACGAGAGCGGCTGCCCTGCTGCTGCTGTCAATAGAATATCTATTCTGAACCTCGAGGAGTTACTTGTCAAACAGTACAATCAGGATTTCAGTGAAAGAGAGTGAAAGAGCCAGTAAGGAAATGGAGGAAATGTCAAGAGGTCAAATTCCTTGATATTGCAAACCACTTAGCAAAGATTAAAGATGGACATTGCAGTTTAAACTTACCTTTCAAAGAAGAAGATCCCATCATGCCAAACAACCGCTGTATTGCAGAGCAACGCATCCAGAGCCTGAAACGCAAGTTCAACAGATATGAAAAGTTCCATGATGAATACACATCCTTCCTCACAGATATGATTAACAGTGGCTATGCTGAACTGGTGCCAGTGGATGAGCTGAATCGAAGTGATGGAAAACTCTGGTATATCCCACATCATGGTGTGCATCACTCTAAAAAAGGCACATTAAGAGTTGTCTTTGACTGTGGTGCAGTCTTTAAAGGAACATCACTTAACTGTCAACTGCTTCAGGGTCCCGACCTTATCAACTCACTTCTGGGAGTCCTCATCAGATTCAGGCAAGAACCGGTTGCCTTGATGGCAGATATCAAAGCCGTGTTCCATCATGTTAAGGTGTCTGAAAAGCATGTTGACTACTTACGATTCTTGTGGTGGCCTGAGGTGATGTGCAGCAAGATCTGGCCGAATACAGGATGAAAGTACATCTATTTGGAGCGGTGTCGTCACCAAGCTGTGCGAATTTCACTTTGAGGAAGACTGCTGAAGACAACCACGCTCACTTTCCACCTGAGGTGACAGACACAGTACACCACAACTCCTATGTAGATGATTGTTTAAAATCCATGCCTACAGAACAAGAAGCAGTACAATTGGTAAAGGACCTGACTGCTCTCTGCCAGAGGGGTGGATTTGTTCTGTCTAAATGGATCAGCAACAGCCGTGCCGTGTTAACATCTATCCCACAAGAGCAAAGAGCCAAAGAAATCAAGAAATTGGACTTGGACAAGGACAATCTACCAATGGAAAGAGCCCTAGGATTACACTGGTGTGTTGAAACAGATGTGTTCAAGTTCACAATAGCTGCACCTGAAAGGTCACACACCAGACGTGGCATCTTGTCTGTGGTCGGCTCTGTGTACGACCCTTTAGGTTTTCTAGCGCCATTCACTCTGCCAGCCGAACTGATTATGCAGGAGCTCTGCAAGGAAAAACTTGGATGGGATGAAACCATACCCCACATTTTCTTCCAACAGTGGACAGGATGGCTTGCAGATCTCAACAAAATGGTGGAGTTTAAAGTGGAGCGGTGCATGAAGCCTATCAACTTTGGTCAAATCACACACTCACAGCTGCATCACTTTTCGGATGCCAGTGAGCGTGGCTACGGAACTGTCGCATATCTCAGACTGGAAAACAATAACAAGGAAGTGCATGTTGCATTTATAATAGGAAAATCAAGAGTGGCACCATTGAAACAAATGACAATTCCCAGAATGGGGCCTTCTGTTGTTTTTGTCTCCTTTATATCATTTAAAGCTCAGTTAACGATAGCCCTAACACTTGTGCTCTTAGAGTCTGAATGTCTTTGGATTCACTGGATATTTAATAGATATATATTCACTGGATATGAAAAAGGATAACTCTTACATGTTCTCTTACAAACTTAAAGCAGGGCCAAGGCGGGATCTGCAATGAGTGGGAATAAAAGGCTTTGTCTCTTTAATTTTGCCAAATGCCAGATAAACAGGGAAAATTTTAATAATTAAAAGTCCTCAAGTATTAGAACGTTTTTAAGTATCAGAAAGGTTTGAATAAGTTTTACTTTGTTCAAATAATTGAGGAATGCATTATTATGCATTACATATTATTACACAATTGAGAGAGGCATTGAACAATATTTCCAAAGACTCACAGGAGAAACGTGAAACCAGAAGTGAGGCCTCTGCACTCTGTGGCAAGCTGGACACCCTAGAGATAGCTTTCATGGCACACTTTTGGGATACAATACTGCTGCGGTTCCGAGTCATGAGCCTGCAGTTGCAGAAACATGACATTGACATACACACGGCTACACAGCTTCTCCTTTCACTTCGTGACTTTGTGGCAGCACAGAGAGACAATTTTGCCTTTTTTGAAGGGTCAGCTTTAACTGTTACCGATTCAGTCTCCCAAGACTACAGACATGACCTCCAGCGCACAAAGAAGCGCAAATGTATGGCTGATGAAAGTGCAGAGCCAGGTGTTGAATTTAGTGGAAAAGAAAAGTTTCGGATTGAAACGTTCAATGTTCTAATTGACAAACTTGTGTCCTGTCTTAACCATTGGTTAACTGCATACACACGCTTGACCAATCTTTTTCATGTTCTTTTCATGCCTGATAATATGTCCAACAGTGAGCTCACTTTAAGGGCAGAATCTCTTGCTGCAGCATATCCCACTGATCTGACCATGAGTTTGGCAGATGAACTTGTTCAGTACAAATTGTACAAAGTGCAAATTCCTGGCCCCGGGGCCCAGACCCCCCATAATCTGGCCCTGTGTCTCCTGAGTAGGGTTGGGTATCGAGAATCGAGAATCGATGGGAATCGATGGGAATCGAGACTAAAACTTCGATTCTTCTGGTATCGTTCAAATATTAAAATTTCGATTCCAAGTTTCGATGCCGGAGTCCGCCGACCGGAAGAAATAGCCGCCGAAAATCAACGAAGAAGAAGCCGCTTAACACCAACCAGGACGGAGCGTATGAGACGAAGCGACACAGAAAGTGAAGAGAGACAGAGAGAGAAAGTACATTTCAACCCACAGCAATGCAGCCGCTGTGGGTTACAATGTAATCTCTCTCTGTCTCTCTCCTCTCTCATGTGTGACTTCGTCTCATACGCCCCGTCCTCGTTGGTGTTCGGCAGCTTCTTCTTCGTTGGTCAAAAGTTTGGCCAACTTTAGCAGGAAGAATGAGCTCTTATCTCAATGCTACATTAGCAATACAGTTAAATCATGCAAAGGAGGGTAAACGACAAACATGATTAAACACCTCAGGATTCATGGAGGAGAAATACCCGAGTGCTCGTCTTTGACGCGCTTCGCTTGTGTTATGCCATAGAATGCACCCCTGCTGTTGAATGCACCCCTGACGGGAGCGCGGTTGAAAGTACACAACAAGGCGAAACAATCCAAGTTTTTCTTATCGTTGAACGGAATCTAAAGCGTGTGCCTTTAATGATTTCATTCAGGCTATTCAGATATGCCGAAAACAATAGCCCTCTGATTCTGAATATTTACTGTCCGGAAAATATAATGTTCTCTACATTAACAGCTTACTGTACAGTTTATTTACCCAAGTACACCTCTATGTGTGCATTTTTGAGACACATAAAAACAAAACGAAAGTTTACTGCTCCATTTGACATGTTGTCATGATCTAATACTCGTGTTTTTTTAAATATGAGATCATTGTCTTCCACTTTAAGAAGCTAGTCAGTGGAGGGGAGGCATTCTACGGCAGGGGTGCATTCTACAGCACAACACCTGTCTTCCGCTAACCAGTCAGGATCAGATAAGTGAAACAATAAATTACCTCTGTCCTCTGCTAACTTTGAAGCGGTAAACAAATTGCACTGAGTACGGTGGGTCAACTTAAATATCCAACTAACGTTAGCCCTTGTGCTTTTTCATAGACAAACGACCTGACAACAAAAAATGATATTTATATACTGATTGAAAATAGCCCTGTGAGAAATTCATAGTAAAGTTCCTAAAAAGTTAATATGATTTAAAAATTCATGGAGAAGTTCAGAAATTACATCCAAAAAGAAGAGCTCCAGTTAGCGCCCTCATTCAAACCATGCTTTTTTTTTTATGATATCCTGCCTTTTAAAAGAATCGAAATAAAGAATCGATAGGAATCGAATTCGAAATGAGGAATCGAAATCGGAATCGGAATCGTTCAAAATCAAACGATACCCAACCCTACTCCTGAGGAAAAGAAAAAAAAGGAGAATGAAGTTCCTTGATAAAGACTTAACATATATAAAATAATAATTATAAAAACGGTCTCATTTCATACAAATAATCCTGCTAATATGCTTTTGAGAGCCTCTGTCACAGCCATGTACAGCACCACCTGTCACAGATTCTGGTTCTTTCCCCACATTTACACTAACTGTCCACCAGAGGGCACTGCAAACCTTCCGTTTGAATCCAATGCCATGGAGCACATCTGAGTTTGTTAGAAATGCATGAAAACTCAAGTTTGTTCCCTCTGAGATGAACTGTAACACGAAAGCAATCATTAAACAAATGTAACACAGAGTCATTGGCAAACTACAGCTCAGAAATGATTGAAGGCTTATCATAATGAACCTTCATTTACTCTTTAAAAAAGGTTTAAAGTATCAGTGAGTCCTGAGAAGTAGATTTGAGACTTCAGCTGCTGGTTTACCTACAAACATCATATTAATTATATACAATTCTGTCTATTTGTCTGTCTCTCTGTCTGTCTGGTTTACTAAAATATGACTTTAGCCATGCAACAACAACATGATAAACTCAAAACTAATGAAAATACAGGTCGAAGTATTGGGACTGGTAGTATTTCTATCAATACCAGGGTAACATTGTAATCTTGGTTTACTCAGAGAAGAGACTATCACTCCTCTTCCACATGTATGGGATATGATCTCCTACTGTTTGGGGTCTGTGGATAAAGCTCGGAAGCTCTTTACATGCTGTGGGTCTTTTACGGTGGTGAAGGTTGGCAATTTTGTCACATGTAGGTCTTTAACAAAACTGCAGTGTCATGAGTCGTCGAGGACACCACCCATGGGTCTACTCCCAAGGCTAGCCAGGCTCCCCTATGTCCACCTGACAGTCAGCATCTATTTCTTTTGTAGGAGCCAAAGAAAAAGACTTAATACAACCCCGCTCACATGAGCAATATTGAACTA
The DNA here is from genome assembly GCA_962446985.1 of Xyrichtys novacula. NCBI lineage: Eukaryota > Metazoa > Chordata > Actinopteri > Labriformes > Labridae > Xyrichtys > Xyrichtys novacula. The sequence goes on along the minus strand of OY660887.1, from coordinate 12,715,558 downwards.
TGAATTGATTTGATTCCCTTTCAAAGGAAGTGAAACTAAAAGACTTAGCCCACTCTCCAGGTCTAGAGAATGAGTGTTCAGATTCAGTCATGAATGTATTTGGGCTACTGAAAATGAATTCATTTAGATTTGTCTGAATCAGTCAATGAAATGAATCCAACAAAGTGGTGGCCACAAAGAGCCTGCAGGTTTTAAATCATGCTGACGTATCAATGATCACTTTAAATCAATGCAGCTGGGAATGGAAAACTTTGCTCCTGAGTGGATGACGGGTAAGACAGGATGTATCCACCACTGCACAGGTTTCAAACTCAAGTCTGGCCCGTGGAACAATTATATCTGGCTCACAAGATCATATCATATTTGTATTATTATTGGCCCACCAGTACGAAGTCTGCAGATTTCCTCCTGAATTATAATGAAAACTTTTATTTTGTGCTTTGATTTTGTTCAACTAAGTATTTAGATTTATGTCATTTTAATCCTTTAGATTCCAATTTTAAATTTTAAGTCATATTTTGACTTTAAACTCTTGATTTCAAAATGATCTCATATTTTAACCTTTCAAACTTATGATTTTAATTTCTCCTCATGTATTTGCTCTTTAAAACCATTATTTTTCTATTTTTAATATCGTGTTCGGGTCTCTCAAAAGAACCTATTGGATTTTTTAAAATCTCAGATTGCTTTTTTACTTTTTTACTTTTGAAATTTCCAAGTGGTTTGTGATCATCGCTGATTTTGTGATATATTTTGAAAAGGAGGCTGACAGTTTGGGTTAAATGTTGACCCTGTTGGGCTCTCAGGTTAGACTTAAATCCAGATAGTGGCCCTAGCTGTGGTTGAGTTTGACACCCCTGCACCAGTGGGTGCTAAATCTCAATGTTTTTTTACATATCTTGACCACAAGGTGGCGGTATGGCATGCATCCTGAATAAAAGTGCCAACATCTGCAGCAGGGAGATGCTGTGAGTCTGGAGAGACCCTTACCTGTCTCACAAAGACTTTTCACTCCAAAGTCCTGAAGTAAGCATTTCTACCACATCCTCTCTCAGTGGTGAGCAGAGATTCATTCTGAACTTCTGTGATTTATATGTATGTATATTTATATATATATATTTTTTAATTAAAACTTGCACATAATTTTTTTCAATTGCAGGAACAAAATATTTAGGGAAATATATTTAGGGACAGACGCTGAAATCATATATATATATATATATATATATATATATATATATATATATATATATATATATATATATATATATATATATATATATATATATATATATATATTATGAAAAGACGTCTGCTTCTGTTATTATTTTGGGACCCTTCTTAAGTTTTGTCACTGAAAATGTCTGCTTGATCGATATAATACAGCTCATTATATAATTATATAATTATGACCTGGTCAAGATTCCATGCACCAAAGACTCAGTCAACTCTGTAAAGACCGCCTCAACTGTACCCAGACCACAAACTTTAATACCAACTAGAACTTCGGAAAAGACCCTACTAAGGTCCGATGAGGAGAACATCTTAAACCCACTTTCTGACCTAAAAGTGCTTCTAAGAGCCCTGTAAACCCAGATTTACCCCCCAAATACTGCAATGAACAGTCAGTCTTTGAGATGATGTATCCATGACTCTGTCACAGTTGACTTTCCCCAGACACTGACCCCATGTTATTTCTCCCTAAGAAAAGCAGACAAACAGTTCAGCTGAGTTCCTTATGGTGGACGCTCAGAAATCTCTTTTAATCTTCTCCAATCCTCCTGTCAACAGCCCCTGGGCAGAGCTGGACTCTCTCCTGTCCCTCACATATTAGCCTAGCTCTGAGTCTGGGACCACCAGATTAACGCTCGAATCAATTAGAGCCAGCAACAGATGAGTCAATTACCCCCCATCCCCCACCACACCCACTCAACGAGAACCCCCAAGGACTTCTGAGGATTATAACAGACTTTGGTGGTGTTTATGCTCCACATCTCACAGGGGAAAGGAGGTGGGAGGGATGTTTGGCAGTCTTCATGAGGGCAGAGTTTGTCTAGAATCAGAGGAGGTGTGACAGCAACCATAGAAAGGTCAAATGATAGAACAAGAGGATGTTCTACACCTGCTCTGTTAGTGAAGCATAATGAGGTAACCTTTGGTGCAACTGAATGATTGATTGATTAATTGATTGAGTGATTGATTGAAACCCTCCCTACAATTACAGTCACAGTGTGTTTGCCTCTAAGCAGCTTTGGAAGGAGGGTAAGAGGAGGTGAAAAAAGGTTGCACTCTTAATACATTTCTATTTGGTTTAATTTAATTCACATTGATCATTTTAATTCAAATGATTTGTCAAATTTTGCCCGCTGGGGAAACACTCGTGTCATAGATTAGGGTGTCAAGTCCACTCTGAACCACACTGAAACTGGGAGGAACTTTCAGTTTTGCTCAGTCTTTGCTCAACCAGTCCTCTATAAATAAGAGTGTCTTTTTTCCAAAGGATCTAATCCTGATGACACAGTGTCAAATATATTAATTATTGTGAACCTTTTTTGTAAAACTATGGAAACAAGGCTGTGTCCTCAGCTTTGTTGTCTCCATCTTGCTCCCATTTCAAGACAAAAAAAATGACAAAAAGACAGAAAGTTGTCGCTGATGGTCTTGTTATGTTTTGGATTCTACAAAAAAGGCATCAGCATGAAAGTCCATTGATTTCATAAAATCCTCACAGGAGCTTCAAAGGGATATTAATTGAGTTAAATTGATTCAGGGTCAAACACACTTTAACACTGAGTTAGACATCCCCTCGGGAGATGAGTGTTGCCGACCGCTTGCTTCTCTAGTTATACCAACTTTAGTAACAACCGCACAATAGCAATACACAGCAGTCTGAGGTGCCATAAACAAACCTCAACTGAAAAGCCACTTTATAGCCACAAATAATTCTCAGAACAGCACCTAACTTCAACAACAGTACATATAAGGTTCTAGACATAGAACTAGACACCAAACATCATTTTTTTAACTTTGCCTAATTTCTTTAGCAAAGAGACTAAACACAACTCACCTACTCTCTTTGCATTGAACTGCATCTGTACAATGACTTTATATGAATGCAGGGCTCTCAAGTTTTGAACTAAGCTTTGAGTGAGATTTCCTTGGGGGGGGGGGGGGGTCGAAGAGTGATTGAGGATAATTATTAGTATAATAATCTAATAAATACAATGGAGTATGAGGGCCACATTAAGAGAGAAAAAAACATTTTTAAATCTTTGAGATTAAAGTTATTATTTAGGAGAATAAAGTCATTAATGACTTTAAGAATAAAGTAGTAAAGTTACCTGTTGTGGAGGAGAGTTGTTAAAATCAGCACTGAGGAGCATTTAGATGAATTGTACTTTAGTATAGGTTTCACAGACATGGAGATACTTAATCCTTTGGTATATCAGCATTACACTGTCACGAGTATCAGAACTTTAAAAAGAATATATGAGAAATGCTGCTTTTGTGGAGGGGAAATGGCTGTACAGAGGCTAAATTCATCAATGCAGCTGTTAATAGCAATAGCATAGGGCTTTAGTTTATCATATGAGTTTATCTGCCATGAGGTGTTGAGGTCTCTGCATGTGTAGGTTACTGACTTACTGTAATCATCGGGTCTATCTCGTCCTTATAAAAACCTGCTCTATTTCGGCAAGTGTCTGTCTTCTTCTGTAGTCAAACCGCAAGATATCAAAATCTACCCAGATACAGCAATGCTGCTTTTTGATTGGCTGTTCAGTAGATATACTTTATTTGATTGGCTTGCGCGTGGCACGCAACTTCTGAACTCTCGGAGAAACTCCGTTGATTTCCCCCTGTTCCATAGTTAAAGAGATGCAACTTGGTGGACATCACCATGATCATTTAAATGCGTGAGAAATACAATGTGTGGCGTGTGAGCGTGTGAACGAGTGGGAATGCGTGTGTCTCACGCTGAATGCGTGAGACTTGAGAGCCCTGTGAATGTCTCTCATGTAAATACTTTAATAAGCATCCAGTGTGAGTCAACAAAAAAGACAGTGACAGCTGAAGGTATATTATAATCTCTTCAGGGTTTTCATTCAGCCCTGATTATATATTTTCAAATGAAAAGAAAGTATTGTATTGATTATCTTCAATCAGATTCACGTTTGGTCACAGAGCGCACAGGCTAACAGGGAATGAAATTTCAGTCTGCTTGATGACAGATTTTACAAACTGGCAGCCCTGGTCTCCTCCATAGAGGATGGCCTCACGTGATCCTGCTGATAACCCGTGCTGACTCAGCCAATAGTCTTCATGAGCTGACTTTTTTATTTCCTCAGGAAGTGATGCAAGGACATGTGGTCTCTAAAATCAGGGTCTCCCAGACATGGCAGTCTGTGACTCAAACTGTGTGTGTGTGTAGGTAGGTAGGCAGAACCAAGTTGTCCATAATACAGTCTATGGTTGAGTTGTATATACTATGGACTACTATATATATATATATATATATATATATATATATATATATATACAGAGAGAGAGAGAGAGATAGATAGATAGATACGGTTCCGCCTACCCCCTGTATACAGATTTGAAGCTCTCTGTATTTCCGGGATTTTTCTTCATTCCCTGAAACCAGCGCTGCGCAGTAGCAATGTGCGCATTTGGCCGCGCAGTCGCAAAGAGTCGCTGTGATGACGCTTGGCTCAAACAGCATAACCCCCGGGAGAGCCATGCAATCCCTGAACGCCCATAGGCTGTATCAGGTGTCAATCAAAGAAAACATGAACCCCCTAATAACTTTCAAAAACTGAGCTTCACAGAAAAAAGAGGACTTCAGCACAAACCAGTCTTACAATAACTACATGTCAACATCACAAGCAGGGGGGAGAAAAATTTATGTTCTGTGTAATAAATTTCTAAAGTTTGTCCACAGCTCCATAAGCTTTGCTGGCGGAGGTGGGATTTATGACCTATACTGCAGCCCTTTAACAGAGGGTGCTGTTCTCGGAGGGGCTTCACCCAGCAAGGAGGCAGACTCTGTCCATTCTAAATACAGTCTTTGTTTGAGACTCTGTCAAGGGGGTTTGACCAATCAAATTTAAGTATTAAGGCAGCCAAGTAAACGTGCAAATAAACAACTGTTGCAACAGTGTCCTCTAATACTATGATTTAGATTTATTGGGCAACTTTAAGATGATAATGCTGACTATTACCAGGGTAATTTGTATTGTAAGGATAACATTGCTACTTGTCTTTCTGCATAATATGTTCAGCACCTTTTAATGAAGTGCATAAAGATAAACAAAAACTAAGGACGTCCCTCAGGCTCAGGCATGGACTGAAAATTAAATAAACAGGATATGAAAACCCATAGTGCACTGCAGAAAACAAGACTTTTAAAAAGTGTTGAGTTCAGTTTCTCAAATTTTGACCTTAACAATCCAGAAAACAGACATCAATGAACACAGTGCTAAATCAATATTAGATATAGTTTATATTGAATGGAATATCAGAACTGTTTTATTTCTGATGACTTAGAAAAAGTATGTTATATTATTGAACTAGAAGGTCCAGAACAGAGCCGGCCCAAAGCATAAGAAAACTAAATGCTTGCTTAGGGCCCCGTGGCCAATAGGGGGCCAATAGAGCAATAAATAAATAAATAAATAAATAAATAAATAATATTTTTTATTTTTTGCATGTATGAGTGATGCTCTCTGTATGATCAAATATATATTATTGTAAAAATTAAATAAAGTAAAAATATTTTAGTGCTGCTGTTGATGTAGGCCTATGATTCTTACTGCCGACATGTCAAAGCTCCGCTACTGTTATGTGCCTTCTGCTGTGCGATGAGCATCCAAAGAACAGGTAGTCGTGGGGCAAAACAATGTCACAAAAAAGAACATATCCTTCAGGGGCAGAGAAAAGAAAGAGGAAGAAAGAGAAAGAAGAGAAAAAACACCAAGATAAAGGTGTGTATGCATGTCATGGAATGCTAATTGAAGAGATTTGTGAAGGTTGTGAATGATCAACAATCATTTTTTTCATCAACCATCAATCATCATTCATTTTTTTCAGAGTTAACACATTCATCTGAAACTAATTTGTTTCAGAACTTTCAGCTGCTCAAAAAAATCAAATCATTCATGAAAAAGTAGTTAAATCAATAAAATTGAAAAAGGGGGGTTCACCGTTTTCATCAAACTTACACACACACACACACACATATATATATATGTATAAATATACATATATAAAATTAAAAAAAAAACTGAAAGTGATTTGAAAGTCCAAGACAAAAGACAAAATCTGTCTTTATAAAGAAAAAATGGTAAAAAAATAAATAAATGAATAAAAATAAAAAAATAAGAATAAAACAATGATTAAAAAAACATGACAATGTAATATGGTGTGTCTTATTTTTCTCAGACTTAAGCAATTGTCTTGGACTGATTTGAAAGTTAGTTTCTTGGTTTTAAAGCTATTTACATTAACGAGTTTCTTATCAATATTGTTAGTGAAATGTATTACTTACATTAAACATCCAAAAAGAGCTTCAACCACAGTACTAGCAAACAACTGAAGAAAAAACATAAATAACATTAATTTTCCTTTTTTATTTTTATGTGTAAAAAAGCAACATCTGCTGCCAGACAATGATTTTTTTAGGGAAGGCCTGTACTTTCCTAGGACTACCAGCAGATGGAGTGCTAACACCGATATAAGCTGGTGGGCTTTCTTTTCATTGTTCCAGAGCCAGGAAAAGAGGCTTTAGAGTTTAACATGAGGTCACTTCAGCTATCATGGTTTAGCACAAAGATGTTTGAAAATATTTGGCTTCACTAAAAAGGATTAAATTTAAAATCTTTTAAGTCTTTTTGTGAACGTTAATATCTGCTTTCTGGTTCGGACGAGGCAAACAAGCTGATTTAACCGACTTCAGCAGAGGGATTTCATTGATTCTTGAGGAAAAGGATCCTTTCTGGCAGCTGTGAAGCATGTTTTATACCACAGAGAATCAGATCAAATTCGAGCTTTGCTAATCAGAGTTAGAATTTACAATCCGGGTTTGGTGTATTGTGTGGTTTGCTGTGTGGCCATATGATATTCCCTGGATGCAGGCTGTGTTGTGTGCCCCTCTCAGAGCTGCAGACAACAGATCAATACATCAGCGTGCCCAGCACTAACCCACTTTTCAAAATCCTGGTGTCCACTCCATGCTCCAACAGGCGTTCAGATCTGACACTCGGGGTGAAATTACTTCATACTGGTAGAGGAGAGCTTTAAATCGTTCAACGTTAACTGTGAAAATCTGAAGTGTTGACACAAAGGGTGGATGGCTGACTATTTTTTGCCCTTTAGGTAGGGCTTTTCCACTTCTGATGACGTTTCTAGAAGAGGATTTTGAAGCCTAGCAATAGAAAATTCAGATTTAACCTCACTTTTGCACGTATTAGCTGGGCCTTAAGCCTCCTAGGTCACAGTTTCATCGTGTACATCTCTCAGCACCTCATTGTGCAAAACTTTCGCCTCAGTATCCACAAAACGAAGAACTCATAAAAATAATTTGTGTCAAAAGTGTGAACAACAAAAATGAGCCATTCAGGCCAAAATCATTATTGTATCAGGCTGTAAACATGGTTCATTTATCACAAGTATATTAGAAGATAAATGACTCATTAGGGTCTCAAACTTTGATATTAATTTCACCTGTTTTCCTGCTAATCAGCCTGGATTCATCACACCTGTTGTTAATTACACTCACTAACTCCCCTGCACATAATCAGCTGTTTTTTTCTCAGTTTATTTTCAGTTTATTGTGCTTTCCCTCCATGCTTCATACACCACCTTTGTTTGTTTTTTTGTCTCTGGATCGGTTTCTTTCTCCTACTGCAGCTGTCTCCAGATCCTGTAAACGTTTTTGTTCAGTTATTAAATATTTCTCTGAATCTTGCATCTGCAGTGTGTTTACACAGACTTGCAGTTATGAATCTTATTCCAGTTTTGATTGTACTGGGGATAAAGTCTTTGCGTGCACATGCAGGAATCTGGTCATTCATATTCATCTACACATGATAAGTACTTGTACTCTAGTTTCTGATTACTGCATATTATTTGTTCAGGTGCCTGATTAAACTGCACATCATCAAATTAAAGAAACCAAAAATATATCATACTAATGCACAAAATAGACGTTCTTTAATCAATTTATTTGTCATTAAAACTGGAAATGTATCATGAAAAAGTTGTTATTCAGGCATTTTTTAACATGAAATTAATGATAGAGCTGGACCTGGGAGATGAAGGGGAAAACACTTCAGGGTAATATCTGTGTGTGAGGAAAACACTGCATTGCCCTCCTCACAAAATTTTGGATGCTTTTCCTTCTGATCCAAAAAATATGAGAGAGAAAAAATAGTTTGAACCATTTACAGGAATCTCGATTATGACCAATTCAATTGGAGTCATGTTCACCCCATTTTGAAATTAAGGCATTTGAAATAAGCTTAAAGTTGGTAGATACAACACACCTCAGACCTGCTTCATATCTAAAGTTAGAGTCAGTGAAATTAGCATTTGACTGAAAACTCTTCTTAGCTTCAATTTAACCTCTCAGAGAAAACAGCATTGCTGCAGACATTTGTCTGGTCACCTTAAGACCTCAAATCAGAGAAAAGGGTTGGGAAATCATTACCACTATAACATACTGTTTATAATAATAATAATAATAATTCATTTTATTTGTACAGCGCTTTTAAAAACACTCAAAGACGCTTTACATAGTACGTAAAATTCAAGATAATAAGACAAAGACATGAAAACAGTAAAATGGACAAAACAGTTAAATATTAAAAGCAATTTTAAATAAGTGGGTTTTTAAAAGGGATTTAAAAGTAGTGGGGTCAGGGCAGTGTCTGATGGAGGGAGGTAGGGAGTTCCAAAGGGTAGGGGCATTTGAGGAGAATGCCCGATCCCCCCAAGTGGGGCCTCCTTGCAGCAAAGAGTAGGTAGGTGGAGCTGTTTGGATCAGGCATCTTGTATCCAGGCTTACTTGGGGCTTTGAGGTCTCCTGTCCAGTTATCAATCAGGACTTTTTTCATACTCTTCAGTCTTACAGCCATCAGCTCATCAGTCTTTCTCTGCTCCTCCTCTTTTAGCTTGGCCTCCTGCAACCTTCTCTCCTTCAGATACATCTCTCTTTGTCTTCTTACTCTTTCTTCCTCTTTCTCTCTTTCCTCTCTTTCCCTCCTCAGCTTTTCCATGGCTTTCTGGTTTCTATGGTTTGCAAACATTGCTGCTGCTCTCTCTGGGTTGGTATAATCTGGTAAACTGCTCTTGTGTTGGTTTGTATTGAAAACTTTCCTCTTGTCTCTCTGCGATGCGCTCTCTTCGACAGATCAGTGATCCATGATCCTCAGTCTGAAGATCTGCACTCTTATAAAACTCCATTCAAACATCAACGATACCCAGCATTGTCACGGTGACCAGTGTCTATGGAGCCATGTTTGTTTTTGAACGTTGACCCTGCATTTAACCAGGATCACAGCTTATTGGCAGTGTATAACCAACAATCAGGGGCCATACATCCAAAAACAACTGAATGTACATGTCCGCCAAACATTGAGAAACATGGAAGAACATGCAAATGTTGGTAATGAAGTGTATGACACATTTTTTGGCCACATGTTTAAAGTCAAACTAACTGCATGACTCTAGGAGTTGAAATAATGCTCCATCATCTCTCAGTCATTGTGGTCTACACTGAAACATATTAGCGAGAGTTCAACAGATGACTATGAACCTTCATACAGCTATCTAAGTTTACTCACTGTGAGCCAAATAAGTCCCTCTGGATTCCTCAGTCTGATCTGATATCAATAAAAATATGAACAGAATATACACTATTTACGAAAAAACACCAAAATCTAAAGTTAATTGTAGTTTTCACCTTAAGGCCATCAGAGAGTCATCTCTGTAGAACTACGATAGTGTTCAAATTTTTAGTGGGCTCTTGAGTTTGGCTCAGGAATATTCATTTGAAAATATCTATGTACAATGAAAAAAACATCCTTATTTTAAGATCTAAAGGTGCTGTAGTTATGCATTTGAACTGAACTCCATTGGAAAAAAAGTCACCCCCTGACCTTTTCCCCATCCCCTATCAAAACCCCTCTGTATTCGAGTCTTGCTCACCCAATCAGGATGTTCATCCTGTAGCAATCAAGACAACCCTGGGTGTGAAACCCACACATTCCTTACAGGAAAGTTTCCTTATCTGGTCCCAGGAAACAGGATATAAATCTTTCCAGACTCGTTTACACTTTCAGGTTAAATAAGTGACCCAACCGGAGGTTGACTAAACCTCTGACTCTTCACGATTGGTCGATTCGGAGAACAGAGACAGAGTTTTTATTACCTTTCAAACTGACTCCATCGCTGACCATCTAAATAAACATTAACCTCAACCCAGATCTCCCATTTGAGATTTAGCGTCTTAAAGTGTGTGAACATACGGACCCCAGGAAAAGGGGGGACACTGACCTCCAGACCTCGGTCGTAAAACCCTGCTCGACCATACACTGATAAAGACTGCATTCCTTTGGTGAAAGAATACAAATGACTGATCCTGACATCTTATGCATTCAGCAATGTACTAATCTGTCTAATCATGAAATTTGTGTTAAAATGAGATGTTTCCCGTTTTTCTATGTGCTCCAGAGGCCGAGTTACAGAATAAATCCTTTATTCTTTAGTTTCTTTAGACCAACAGCTTTTCAGACTGTTTCATGAACTTTAAGAGTTAAATTTATTGACTATGGATCATAACTTACTCTATGAACACAGAAATAGTTTAGAAATGTTTGGTTTATATTTTAGTTGTTTATTTAGTATTTTTAACCATTAGGTGGTTATACTGTCATTGAATAATCTGAATGTGAGTATTTAGAATCCATTATTAATCATGATGAAGTTCATTCACATATGTTTACTCTTTTGTTGTTCACAGTTTCCATGTGTTACTATCTGTTTCATTTCAGAGTAATTTAGCATGTTCAATGTGATACTTAAAACATAATGAGAATGTTTGATGTGATCCTACACTTCATTCATATGTGTTTAGTATCAAATTATTTATCATGAAACCAAGCATTCAATGATATTAATCATAGTGAGTGAGTATCAGATCTGACTCTTTTACCAGCCAAAAGAATAAGTTAGATCAAATAATCAGAGATTCCACGACCCCTCCTTTCTCCTCACACACACACATGCCGGAGACACTCCCAGTGTGAGAAGATAAAACCAGTGAAGTGGGGTTGCTCACTCGCTTGTGTGCTGACTCTCTTGTCTCTCTTAGGCCCCTTACTCTTGGGCCCTTCTCTTCTGTCCACACCCTTCTGTGGTCCTCTTCTTCTTTGTTCTCTCTTAGAACTTTTTCTTAGTCTTCTAAGTTTTACGCCACGTGTTGATTCACGTTGATTTTCTTTAACATCGTCTTAGTTCAAGTTTTGAAACTTCAACTTTTTGTGCGCATAGTAATTCAAGATTAAGCCTAAATTTGATTTTTCTTTAATTTCGCGAAGCCATTTTTGAAAGTTTTCTCTGCTCGAGTCTCGTTTTTCTGAGTTATCTGCGTGATTTTCAAAGTCACCTCTGAACGCAACCCAGCAGGCCCAGGTCATCCTCTGTGCCAGAGTTTTTGAGTGAGACCAAAGAAGTACCCAAACGAGCATCCACAGGATCCATAGGCGCTGGCTTTGCTTCGGGCCCGAGTGCTGCAACTCCTGGCTCATCCTTCGGCTGACTTCAGTCGTCTTCTGAGCTGAACCGCTCGAACCGCCAGTAGCCCCGGACCTTCGGAACCTGCTCCATCTTCTCCAAGGACCAGTCTCACTTAAGTATGCAAACCTCCAGAGCTCTATCGAAATTAGAATTTCGACTTAAGATATGAGACTGATTAATTAAAACTGACTTGGTGTTTGATTTCTGAATTAAACTTTTGTTTTCTTCATTTTCCCACCATTAAGGGTGGGTGGTGCCCCTTTCAACGAGTGCATAAATGTCATAATTTGAGATTATTAATCTTCAGACATTTATTATAAATTCCAATCGCTACAGTATTTTTGGTGCGGCCTTGTGAGGCTCATTTCTAATCGCTACATATATTTTGGTGCGACCATGTGAGGCTCATTTAAATCACTACAATCCTTTAAACATTTCTTAAACTGAGCCAACTTAGCTGTCATTACTCACATTAAACTCAACATTTCTACTGATGTTGAGGTTAAATAAGGTGAAGAAAATCACCTGAGTCAGCTCAGCTCTGATCCGTTCTTTCTGCCTTGTCTTTGTCAGTCTGTGACTTTTTTTTTTCCATTTTTCAGTCCACAAATGTCACCATATCCCATGTCCTGTTGCATCAGGGTGTTAACTTCATGCTCAGACTTTCCTCTAGTAGATGTCTCTGTGATAAATCCTTCTGTTTATGTCTGTAACATCTATTGCCTTTTCTATACTTTTTTACCCCCCCTAACTGTAAACAGAAGGTCAGATCATCCTTACTTCTTTCTGTACATTTACTCAGGCTGTAATAAAAACCATGTCTGACAACAGTGTTTCTTCAGGAAGTTTGAGGAACCATTTTTTTTAAAACAGCTGAATGATGTAACTGAATAAACTTATTAACCTATCATAAATATTGTTCTGTAGTTTGGCTTGATACGCTCAACGTTTTGCAGAGAATCTCATGCAGCCTAAAGACTTGATGATCTCTTTTGTTTTAAGTGGTTTCTTAACATCCAGTAAACCTCAGGTGTGCTTGTTTGTGCTACTTGGTGACACTAATGTAAGCAAACTAATGATTACTTGATCTTAACCAGATACTGTTATCTTTTGCAGTCTGATTTTCAGGAAATTTAGGATTAGGGCTCTCTTCAAGCTCTTGTTGTTTATGGCTATTGAGTTAATATCTTCCCTTTAAAAATGTTATTGTTGTTGCTGTGTTTAGGTAGAAACAAATATTAAAAGATTAAATTTGTATTTTCCCTTGGTTTTAATTTTGTTGTATTTTTAAATAGTTGTGTGTTTGCAGCACTTTTCCTGCTTCAGATGTGTGAGCTCTTCCTTGTGTGTACGCCCGTGTCTGAAAGCTGAGTTGTTCAGTCGTTGCTATGAAAGTCTTTCATCAAACCACTGTAAGCCACTTAAACCCAACTTTATATTACTGCTGACATTATTTTAACTGATCAAATTATCCTGAATCTCTGACCAGCTCAAATCTTGACCATACTTGACCATGTCACTCGTCACTCATGACATGCGTCAGCATTGTACACGATTCCGCCGAATCGCTCCGTCCTGGGCGACTCTTAACCCAATTTTAACCGGTTTTAAGCAACTTTTTAGACTGCATTCTTAAGAGTTTGTTGGCTTTTAAGTTGAATTTTTACTATTTATGGGTTTTAACGGATATTTTAAGACGACCTTCAGACGATCCACGCTGCATTATAGATGCCGATGCCAATTGCGATGTCAGAGGGCCTCTATTCTCTAGGATCTTAGGACTACTCACACTGTTATAGGGCATATCCGAAGAGAACCGAGAGAGAAGGGTGATATGAATTGGGCGGGGGGGGGGGGGGGGCAGGGACAGCAATCAGAGGGCCCCTGGGCTTTGGGGGATGGCAATCAGAGGGCCCCTGGGCTGGCCCTGCTGTAGTGTCTCTCGTGAATACTCCTAAGGGAGCCCTAATGTTTACCAGCTAGGAGTTCAAGGAAGTAGGGGGGAATGCTTTCAGAGGGCCCTATGATTATGAAAGCCCCTGCTAAGGGTCGTGACTTCTGGCTATGTGGGGGCCCTAGGGAGAGCCCTAATGGGAGAGCATACTGTTAAGAGAGCCCTCTGATTACAAATGTTCTTAAAGGGCCTCTGATTTACCAAGGGTTTTGAATGAAAGTCCTTTCAGTGAGCCCTAAGGCCCAGGATATGCTAGCTGTGTGACTTAATTTACGTGCGCAACCACACATACTTGCAGCAGAACAAGCCGAGCACTTCATGATACTGGTTGTGTGGTAGCCAAAAACAAATCACCAAAAGTCGCTATTGGTTCACTGAAAAGTTGCTAGATTACATCATGACATTATTATGATGTCATAACATCAGACACTACTCACTGAGCTCAAGAAAATGTGTCTACATGGCTATGTTGACAATCCCAAAGGGTACAGTTTCGAGATCGAGGCTAATGCGCAGTGCTGCTTAACCATGAAATAAGCTTCTGATGGCTGTGCAGAGCTGAAGTTACATTGAAAAACAACGATTTTGACACTCGAGAGATGGTTTTTTTTAAAGTCGCCAGATTCACCTAAAAAGCCGCTAAGTCGCTAGATGAGGTTTTAGTCGCCAGAGATGGCCAAAAGTTGCTAAATCTAGCGACAAAGTCGCGAAATTGGCAACATTGGATACTGGCAGTTTCATGTAGGGGGCATATAGCCTACCAGGCTCTCATTAATATTTTCCACCATTGTTTGACTCTACCACAAGCTCAACATGGAAGTTCGGAAGATCGCCCCTAGCGGGTGTGTCAATATTGTAACATGCGCACGTCTGCATACCTTGTGTTCAGGTGTGCTATCACACGTAACATCAACAGTAAAAGACGCATGGCAACGCATTCAGGCATGAAATGTGCACACGGCAAGCATAACGCTGGCCCCAGTAGACAGCTAGTAGAAGCTGGACCTATTTTCTATGAGAAGTGATTTCGCTCCCGCACAGTATTGTGTGTACACAATATGACATGGTCCATGGAGTGCATCGAAACTGTCATTGCAACACGTCCAAAAGTTCAGAAATCTCCAACTCCATGCAAATTTATCGCGCGTCGCGACCATATCGTGAAGCGAGTGTCCAATAGCCGAGCTAGACTCAGGGGTGGGCTGTACAGTGGTCCAGTCACAATACACAGCAGATTCACGTGTCATTATAACCTATAGTTACTTCAAGGAGAGTAGTAGACTGGTAGATATTCACCTTCAGAACACTGAGTTTCGCCCCGCTTCACTTTGCAGATTTCACTTCCTTATGTCCCCACCGTAAAGGGGTGTACTGTACACACCAATGCCAACAAAGTGAAGTCTAAGTGAAAATCCAATATCAATACAACACTCCCACATTACACTTGGCATTGCTTTTATCGAAACTCCTCACATGGCAGAAATTTTGGTAGTTTAAGTGAAAATCCAATATTTTTAAATCCATTTATCAAAACTCCTAATAACATTCTTACATCAAAATTTTTCCTAGACTATCAGATTTAGCATCCAACACCCTATTAAAAAGCTCATTGACATTTACATTGTATTGTATTGTATTGTATTGTAATAATAGTGTACCTTAACTAGACTTGAAGCCTTTGTAAGGGCTACTGTATTTTCAGTGAACAAATCTGGAAGTCTAAGTGGAACTAGAAAAATTGCATTTCCTTGCAGAAAATGCGTGGAAATCCTGAGTGCTGAAATCTGAAAAAGCAATGCTAAACTGCTAATAAAACATGGAGAAAGATATAAATGTAAAAGCTGTTGAAGGGGTGAAAAAGAAATATAAGTTGAATAATTGTGAAAAAGGTTGAAGGACAAACAGTATGAATATGCTCCATAAATTGAAATTTTATTCATGCTGAAAGAGGCCAGAAAAATGACTGAAATTGCACAAAGTTTGAATGAAGAAGTAAATTACCTTAAAAGGCAGAGGGGTGAGAAGTGGCATAAGTTTAATTTGTTGTTCTAGTGGTAGTATGATAAGTAGTCATAGTATTGATTTTAGTAGTCATGTAGTGATATTAGTAGTCATGTAAGCAGTAGAAATAATTGAGGAATAGGAGAAGTCAAAGTAGTAGAGCTAGTGGTAGAAGTAGCAGTAGAGAAAGGAGAAATAGTAGCAATAGTAGTTCAAAAAGTAGTTGAAGTAGAAGTACTAGTTTAATTGATATTAGCAGTAGTTGTAGTAGAAGAAGTAGGATTTTGTTTAAGGGGTGAATAATGCATGAATACTAAAACTATTTTAAACAGGGAAAATTTTAATAATTAAAAGTCCTCAAGTATTAGAACGTTTTTAAGTATCAGAAAGGTTTGAATAAGTTTTATTTTGTTCAAATAATTGGGAATGCATTATTATGCATTACATATTATTACACAATTGAGAGAGGCATTGAACAATATTTCCAAAGACTCACAGGAGAAACGTGAAACTAGAAGCGAGGCTTCTGTATTCTGTGGCACCCTAGAGATAGCTTTCATGGCACACTTTTGGGATACAATACTGCAGCGGTTCCGAGCCATGAGCCTGAAACATGACATTGACATACACACGGCTACACAGCTTCTCCTTTCACTTCGTGACTTTGTGGCAGCACAGAGAGACAATTTTGCCTTTTTTGAAGGGTCAGCTTTAACTGTTACCGATTCAGTCTCCCAAGACTACAGACATGATCTCCAGCGCACAAAGAAGCGCAAATGTATGGCTGATGAAAGTGCAGAGCCAGGTGTTGAATTTAGTGGAAAAGAAAAGTTTCGGATTAAAACGTTCAATGTTCTAATTGACAAACTTGTGTCCTGTCTTAACCATTGGTTAACTGCATACACACGCTTGACCAATCTTTTTCATGTTCTTTTCATGCCTGATAATATGTCCAACAGTGAGCTCACTTTAAGGGCAGAATCTCTTGCTGCAGCATATCCCACTGATCTGACCATGAGTTTGGCAGACTAACTTGTTCAGTACAAATCATTCATTTCAGAAGAACAAAAATGCTTTCCCAAATGTTTACATAGCACTCAGACTGTTTTTGACCCTGCCAATAACAAACTGTGAAGGGGAACGGTCATTCTCCAGACTGGCTCGAATAAAAAATGAGCTCAGGATGAAATTGTGCCAAAATGGGTTGAATTCACTCTCCCTTCTTGCAATAGAATCAGAGTTTGTTCGACAGCTCAACTTTGATGAGTTAGTGGAAAACTTTGCAAGAAGGAAGAGCAGAAAGAAACTTTTGTAGAATCCTTAGGTACGGTAGGTTGGCGCGGGATTGGGGGGTAGGTGTGGGGGTACGGAGTGTTTGGGGGGGGGGGGGGGGGGGGGTGCAAATTCCTGGCCCTGGGGCCCAGACCCCCCATAGTCCGGGAGACTGAAGTTCCTTGATAAAGAATTGACATATATACAATAATAATACTAAAAACGGTCTCATTTCATACAACTAATCCTGCTAATATGCTTTTGAGAGCCTCTGTCACAGCCATGTACGGCACCACCTGTCACAGATTCTGGTTCTTTCCCCACATTTACACTAACTGTCCACCAGAGGGCACTGCAAACCTTCCGTTTGAATCCAATGCCATGGAGCAAATCTGGGTTTGTTAGAAATAAATGAAAACTCAAGTTCGTTCCCTCTGAGATGAACTGTAACACGAAAGCAATCATTAAACAAATGTAGCACAGAGTCCTTGGCAAACGACAGCTCAGAAATGATTGAAGACTTGTCATAATGAACCTTCATTTACTCTTTAAAAAAGGTTTAAAGTATCAGTGAGTCCTGAAGAGTAGAGATGAGACTTAAGCTGCTGGTTTACCTACAAACATTATATTAATTATATACAATTCTGTCTATTTGTCTGTCTCTCTCTCTGTCTGGTTCACTAAAATATGACTTTAGCCATGCAACAACAACAACATGATAAACTCAAAACTAATGAAAATACAGGTCGGAGTGCTGGGAGTGGTAGTATTTCTATCAATACCAGGGTAACATTGTAATCTTGGTTTACTCAGAGAAGAGACTATCACTCCTCTTCCACATGTATGGGATATGATCTCCTGCTAGTCGGGGTCTGTGGATAAAGCTCTAAAGCTCTTTACATGCTGTGGGTCTTTTACGGTGGTGAAGGTTGGCAATTTTGTCACATGAAGGTCTTTAACAAAACTGCAGACAGTAGTCATGAGTCATCGAGGACACCACCCATGGGTCTACTCCTAAGGCTAGCCAGGCTCCCCTATGTCCACCTGACAGTCAGCATTGGCTCCTACATTTCTTTTGTATGCCAAAGAAAAAGACTTAATACAACCCCGCTCACATGAGCAATGTTGAACTATGAATTGATTTGATTCCCTTTCAAAGGAAGTGAAACTAAAAGACTTAGCCCACTCTCCAGGTCTAGAGAATGAGTGTTCAGATTCAGTCATGAATGTATTTGGGCTACTGAAAATGAATTCATTTAGATTTGTCTGAATCAGTCAATGAAATGAATCCAACAAAGTGGTGGCCACAAAGAGCCTGCAGGTTTTAAATCGTGCTGACGTATCAATGATCACTTCAAATCAATGCAGCTGGGAATGGAGAACTTTGCTCCTGAGTGGATGACGGGTAGGACAGGATGTATCCACCAGTGCACAGGTGTCAAACTCAAGTCTGGCCCGTGGAACAATTATATCTGGCTCACGAGATCAAATCATATTTGTATTATTATTTGCCCACCAGTGCGAAGTCTGCAGATTTCCTCCAGAATTATAATGTAAACTTTTATTTTGTGCTTTGATTTTGTTCAACTAAGTATTTAGATTTATGTCATTTTAATCCTTTAGATTCCAATTTTAAATTTTAAGTCATATTTTGACTTTAAACTCTTGATTTCAAAATGATCTCATATTTTAACCTTTCAAACTTATGATTTTGATTTCTCCTCATGTATTTGCTCTTTAAAACCATTACTTTTAAAAAATAACCTATTGGACTTTTTAAAATCTCAGATTTCCTATAAATGTGTCTTTTTTACTTTTGAATTTTCCAAGTGGTTTATGATCAACGCTGATTTTGTGATATATTTTGAAAAGGAGGCTGACAGTTTGGGTTAAATGTTGACCCTGTTGGGCCCTCAGGTTAGACTTAAATCCAGATAGTGGCCCTTGCTGTGGTTGAGTTTGACACCCCTGCACCAGTGGGTGCTAAATCTCAATGTTTTTTTACATATCTTGACCACAAGGTGGTGGTATGGCATGCATCCTGAATAAAAGCACCAACATCTGCAGCAGGGAGATGCTGTGAGTCTGGAGAGACCCTTACCTGTCTCACAAAGACTTTTCACTCCAAAGTCCTGAAGTAAGCATTTCTTCCACATCTCCTCTCAGTGGTGAGCAGAGAACTTCTGAACTTCTGTGATTTATATGTATGTATATTTATATATATTTTGTTTTTAATTAAAACTTGCACATATTTTTTTCAATTGCAGGAACAAAATATTTGGGGGAAGGACAGACACTGAAATCAAGATCCCATGCACCAAAGACTCAGTCAACTCTGTAAAGACCGCCTCAACTGTACCCAGACCACAAACTTGAATACTTGAACTTCGGAAAAGACCCTACTAAGGTCTGATGAGGAGAACATCTTAAACCCACTTTCTGACCTAAAAGTGCTTCTAAGAGCCCTGTAAACCCAGATTTACCCCCCAAATACTGCAATGAACAGTCAGTCTTTGAGATGATGTATCCATGACTCTGTCACAGTTGACTTTCCCCAGACACTGATCCCATGTTATTTCTTCCTAAGAAAAGCAGACAAACAGTTCAGCTGAGTTCCTTATGGTGGACGCTCAGAAATCCCTTTTAATCTTCTCCAATCCTCCTGTCAACAGCCCCTGGGCAGAGCTGGACTCTCTCCTGTCCCTCACATATTAGCCTAGCTCTGAGTCTGGGACCACCAGATTAACGCTCGAATCAATTAGAGCCAGCAACAGATGAGTCAATTACCCCCCATCCCCCACCACACCCACTCAGCGAGAACTCCCGAGGACTTCTGAGGATTATAACAGACTTTGGTGGTGTTTATGCTCCACATCTCACAGGGGAAAGGAAGTGGGAGGGATGTTTGGCAGTCTTCATGAGGGCAGAGTTTGTCTAGAAGCAGAGGAGGCGTGACAGCAACCATAGAAAGGTCAAATGACAGAACAAGAGGATGTTCTACACCTGCTCTGTTAGTGAAGCATAATGAGGTAACCTTTGGTGCAACTGAATGATTGATTGATTAATTGATTGAGTAATTGATTGAAACCCTCCCTACAATTACAGTCACAGTGTGTTTGCCTCTAAGCAGCTTTGGAAGGAGGGTAAGAGGAGGTGAAAAAAGGTTGCACTCTTAATACATTTCTACTTGGTTTAATTTTATTCACATTGATCATTTTAATTCAAATGATTTGTTAAATTTTGCCCGCTGGGGAAACACTCATGTCATAGATTAGGGTGTCAAGTCCACTCTGAACCACACTGAAACTGGGAGGAACTTTCAGTTTTGCTCAGTCTTTGCTCAACCAGTCCTCTATAAATAAGAGTGTCTTTTTTCCAAAGGATCTAATCCTGCTGACACAGTGTCAAATATATTAATTATTGTGAACCTTTTTTTGTAAAACTATAAAAACAAGGCTGTGTCCTCAGCTTTGTTGTCTCCATCTTGCTCCCATTTCAAGACAAAAAAAATGACAAAAAGACAGAAAGTTGTCGCTGATGGTCTTGTTATGTTTTGGATTCTACAAAAAAGGCATCAGTATGAAAGTCCATTGATTTCATAAAATCCTCACGGGAGCTTCAAAGGGATATAAATTGAGTTAAATTGATTCAGGGTCAAACACACTTTAACACTGAGTTAGACATCCCCTCGGGAGATGAATGTTGCCGACCGCTTGCTTCTCTAGTTATACCAACTTTAGTAACAACCGCACAATAGCAATACACAGCAGTCTGAGGTGCCATAAACAAACCTCAACCGTAACGCCACTCTATAGCCACAAATAATTCTCAGAACAGCACCTAACTTCAACAACAGTACATATAGGGTCCCAGACATAGCACTAGCCACCAAACATTTTTTTTTAACTTTGCCTAATTTCTTTAGCAACGAGACTAAACACAACTCACCTACTCTCTTTGCATCTAACCGCACCTGTTAAATGTTTAAGCGCGCTTAGCCGAGCGCACTGCCGTTATGTGCCAGTCGGTGGTTGAGACTCTGTCAAGGGGGTTTGACCAATCAGAATCAAGTATTAAGGCAGCCAAGTAAATGTCCAAATTAACAACTGCTGCAACAGTGTCCTCTAATACTATGATTTAGATTTATTGGGCAACTTTAAGATGATAATGCTGACTAATACCAGGGTAATTTGTATTGTAAGGATAACATTGCTACTTGTCTTTCTGCATAATATGTTCAGCACCTTTTAATGAAGTGCATAAAGATAAACAAAAACTAGGGACGTCCCTCAGGCTCAGGCACGGACTGAAAATTAAATAAACAGGATATGAAAACCCATAGTGCACTGCAGAAAACTAGAATTTTAAAAAGTGTTGAGTTCAGTCTCTCAAATTTTGACCTTAACAATCCAGAAAACAGACACCAATGAACACAGTGCTAAATCAATATCAGATATAGTTTTTAAGTACATCATGCAGAATTTAGCATCAGTTTTTGAAAGAAATTGAATGTTTTATGCAAAAGTTTGTTCAGATTATTTTATATTGAATGGAATATCAGAACTCTTTTATTTCTAATGACTTAGAAAAAGTCTTTTATAAGTCTTTTATATTATTGAACTAGAAGAATATATATATATATATATACATAATAAAAAAAATATATATATATAAACTGAAAGTGATTTGAAAGTTCAAGACAAAAGACAAAATCTGTCTTTATAAAGAAAAAATGGTAAAAAATAAATAAATAAATAAAAAGAAAAATAAGAATAAAACAATGATTAAAAAAATATGACAGTGTAATATGGTGTGTCTTATTTTTCTCAGACTTAAGCAATTGTCTTGGACTGATTTGAAAATTGGTTTCTTGGCTTTAAAGCTATTTCCAATAAAGAGTTTCTTATCAATATTGTTAGTGAAATGTATTACTTACATTAAACATCCAAAAAGGATCCTTTCTGGCAGCTGTGAAGCATGTTTTATACCACAGAGAATCAGATCAAATTCGAGCTTTGCTAATCAGAGTTAGAATTTACAATCCGGGTTTGGTGTATTGTGTGGTTTGCTGTGTGGCCATATGATATTCCCTGGATGCAGGCTGTGTTGTGTGCCCCTCTCAGAGCTGCAGACAACAGATCAATACATCAGCGTGCCCAGCACTAACCCACTTTTCAAAATCCTGGTGTCCACTCCATGCTCCAACAGGCGTTCAGATCTGACACTCGGGGTGAAATTATTTCATACTGGTAGAGGAGAGCTTTAAATCGTTCAACGTTAACTGTGAAAATCTGAAGTGTTGACACAAAGGGTGGATGGCTGACATTTTGTTTGCCCTTTAGGTAGGGCTTTTCCACTAGTGATGACGTTTCTAGAAGAGGATTTTGAAGCCTAGCAATAGAAAATTCAGATTTAACCTCACTTTTGCACGTATTAGCTGGGCCTTCAGCCTCCTAGGTCACAGTTTCATCATGTACATCTCTCAGCACCTCATTGTGCAAAACTTTCACCTTAGTATCCACAAAACTAAGAACTCATAAAAATAATTTGTGTCAAAAGTGTGAACAACAAGAATGAGCCATTCAGGCCAAAATAATTATTGTATCAGGCTGTAAACATGGTTCATTTATCACGTGTATTAGAAGATAAATGACTCATTAGGGTCTCAAACTTTGATATCAATTTCACCTGTTTTCCTGCTAATCAGCCTGGATTCGTCACACCTGTTGTTAATTACACTCACTAACTCCCCTGCACATAATCAGCTGTTTTTTCTCAGTTTATTTTCAGTTTATTGTGCTTTCCCTCCATGCTTCATACACCACCTTTGTTTGTTTTTTTTGTCTCTGGATCGGTTTCTTTCTCCTACTGCAGCTGTCTCCAGATCCTGTAAACGTTTTTGTTCAGTTATTAAATATTTCTCTGAATCTTGCATCTGCAGTGTGTTTACACAGACTTGCAGTTATGAATCTTATTCCAGTTTTGATTGTACTGGGGATAAAGTCTTTGCGTGCACATGCAGGAATCTGGTCATTCATATTCATCTACACATGATAAGTACTTGTACTCTAGTTTCTGATTACTGCATATTATTTGTTCAGGTGCCTGATTAAACTGCACATCATCAAATTAAAGAAACCAAAAATATATCATACTAATCACAAAATAAATGTTCTTTAATCAATTTATTTGTCATTAAAACTGGAAATGTATCATGAAAAAGTTGTTATTCAGGCATTTTTTAACATGAAATTAATGATAGAGCTGGACCTGAGAGATGAAGGGGAAAACACTTCAGGGTAATATCTGTGTGTGAGGAAAACACTGCATTGCCCTCCTCACAAAATTTTGGACGCTTTTCCTTCTGATCCAAAAAATACGAGAGAGAAAAAATAGTTTGAAACTTTTACAGGATCTCGATTATGACCAATTCAATTGGAGTCATGTTTACCCCATTTTGAAATTAAGCCATTTGAAATAAGCTTAAAGTTGGTGGATACAACACACCTCAGACCTGCTTCATATTTAAAGTTAGAGTCAGTGAAATTAGCATTTGACTGAAAACTCTTCTTAGCTTCAATTTAACCTCTCAGAGAAAACAGCATTGCTGCAGACATTTGTCTGGTCACCTTAAGACCTTAAATCAAAGAAAAGGGTTGGGAAATCATTACCACTATAACATACTGTTTATGACACATTTCAGCTTTTTTTTATGTGAAGTTGCAATCATGAATGATTTCAATGTATCACATTTTTATTGTGCTTAATCACGAGACAACAGAAACAAAATAAAGAAGAAAAACATTAAAGTACAGATTTGAGGATGCTGTTTCTGTTGACAGCAAACCCTCCAGTGTAAAAGTCATTCTGCAGGGAAACCAAGCCGGCTCGTCTCGCCTTTGAGGTGGACCATCGAGCATACTGCTCCTCAGCTTTCTGCTTCCTCTTCTCATCCTTCCTCTCATGATGGTCCTGGTATCTGTCCATCCAGTACCCGACCTTTAAGATGTTAGGCACCCACTGCTTGGACTCCTTTTTGGGTTTGGGTGAGGTCGTGTCTGCTTTTTCTAAAGACGAGAGATGATGAAAGTTTACGTTTAAAATACAAAAAAATACAGAGACATCAATCCCAACAGTTGAGTAATATAAGTTTGAAATAAAGTTAAACTTGTAATAAAAGTAAGACTAATACAATACATTTCTCATGAATTAATTTCATAAATTCAGATTATCACAACATATTCACGTGCAGAAATGTCTACAGAATGATCAAATCTTAATATGATCTAAAAAAATAACTTGAAGAATCTACAGGTACTGTTTTTTTTTTTTTTTTTAAAGGATTTAAAATGATGAAAACCTTCGGATTTTGGGGCCTCCTTTGCAGCAAAGAGTAGGTAGGTGGAGCTTTTTGGATCAGGCATCTTGTATCCAGGCTTACTTGGGGCTTTGAGGTCTCCTGTCCAGTTATCAATCAGGACTTTTTTCATACTCTTCAGTCTTACAGCCATCAGCTCATCAGTCTTTCTCTGCTCTTCCTCTTTTAGCTTGGCCTCCTGCAACCTTCTCTCCTTCAGATACATCTCTCTTTGTCTTCTTACTCTTTCTTCCTCTTTCTCTCTTTCCTCTCTTTCCCTCCTCAGCTTTTCCATGGCTTTCTGGTTTCTATGGTTTGCAAACATTGCTGACTGCTCTTGTGTTGGTTTGTATTGAAAACTTTGCTCTTGTCTCTCTGCGATGCGCTCTCTTCGACAGATCAGTGATCCATGATCCTCAGTCTGAAGATCTGCACTCTTATAAAACTCCATTCAAACATCAACGATACCCAGCATTGTCACGGTGACCAGTGTCTATGGAGCCATGTTTGTTTTTGAACGTTGACCCTGCATTAACCAGGATCACAGCTTATTGGCAGTATATGACCAACAATCAGGGGCCATACAAACTAAAACAACTGAATGTACATGTCCGCCAAACATTGAGAAACATGGAAGAACATGCAAATGTTGGTAATGAAGTGTTTGACACATTTTTTGGCCACATGATTGAAGTCTAACTAACTGCATGGCTCTCGGAGTTGAAATAATGCTCCATCATCTCTCAGTCATTGTGGTCTACACTGAAACATCTCAGCGAGAGTTCAACAGATGACTATGAACCTTCATACAGCTATCTAAGTTTACTCACTGTGAGCCAAATAAGTCCCTCTGAATTCCTCAGTCTGATCTGATATCAATAAAAATATTAACTCAATCAGGATGTTCATCCTTTAAACATTTCTTAAACTGAGCCAACTTAACTGTCATTACTCACATTAAGCTCAACATTTCTACTGATGTTGAAGTTAAATAAGGTGAAGAAAATCACCTGAGTCAGCTCTGATCCGTTCTTTCTGCCTCGTCTTTGTCAGTCTGTGACATTTTTTTTTTCCATTTTTCAGTCCACAAATGCCGCCATATCCCATGTCCTGTTGCATCAGGGTGTTAACTTCATGCTCAGACTTTCCTCTAGTAGATGTCTCTGTGATAAATCCTTCTGTTTATGTCTGTAACATCTATTGCCTTTTCTATACTTTTTTACCCCCCCTAACTGTAAACAGAAGGTCAGATCATCCTCACTTCTTTCTGTACATTTACTCAGGCTGTAATAAAAACCATGTCTGACAACAGTGTTTCTTCAGGAAGTTTGAGGAACATTTTTTTTTAAAACAGCTGAATGATGTAACTGAATAAACATATTAACCTATCATAAATATCGTTCTGTAGTTTGGCTTGATATGCTCAACGTTGTAGCAATCAAGACAACCCTGGGTGTGAATCTCACACATTCCTCACAGGAAAGTTTCCTTATCTGGTCCCAGGAAACAGGATATACACTCACCGGCCACTTTATTAGGTACACCATGCTAGTAATGGGTTGGACCCCCTTTTGCCTTCAGAACTGCCTCAATTCTTCGTGGCATAGATTCAACAAGGTGCTGGAAGCATTCCTCAGAGAGCTTGGTCCATATTGACATGATGGCATCACACAGTTGCCGCAGATTTGTCGGCTGCACATCCATGATGCGAATCTCCCGTTCCATCACATCCCAAAGATGCTCTATTGGATTGAGATCTGGTGACTGTGGAGGCCATTTGAGTACAGTGAACTCATTGTCATGTTCAAGAAACCAGTCTGAGATGATTCCAGCTTTATGACATGGCGCATTATCCTGCTGAAAGTAGCCATCAGAAGTTGGGTACATTGTGGTCATAAAGGGATGGACATGGTCAGCAACAATACTCAGGTAGGCTGTGACGTTGCAACGATGCTCAATTGGTACCAAGGGGCCCAAAGAGTGCCAAGAAAATATTCCCCACACCATGACACCACCACCACCAGCCTGAACCGTTGATACAAGGCAGGATGGATCCATGCTTTCATGTTGTTGACGCCAAATTCTGACCCTACCATCCGAATGTCGCAGCAGAAATCGAGACTCATTAGACCAGGCAACGTTTTTCCAATCTTCTATTGTCCAATTTCGATGAGCTTGTGCAAATTGTAGCCTCAGTTTCCTGTTCTTAGCTGAAAGGAGTGGCACCCGGTGTGGTCTTCTGCTGCTGTAGCCCATCTGCCTCAAAGTTCGACGTACTGTGCGTTCAGAGATGCTCTTCTGCCTACCTTGGTTGTAACGGGTGGTTATTTGAGTCACTGTTGCCTTTCTATCAGCTCGAACCAGTCTGGCCATTCTCCTCTGACCTCTGGCATCAACAAGGCATTTCCGCCCACAGAACTGCCGCTCACTGGATATTTTTTCTTTTTCGGACCATTCTCTGTAAACCCTAGAGATGGTTGTGCGTGAAAATCCCAGTAGATCAGCAGTTTCTGAAATACTCAGACCAGCCCTTCTGGCACCAACAACCATGCCACGTTCAAAGTCACTCAAATCACCTTTCTTCCCCATACTGATGCTCGGTTTGAACTGCAGGAGATTGTCTTGACCATGTCTACATGCCTAAATGCACTAAGTTGCCGCCATGTGATTGGCTGATTAGAAATTAAGTGTTAACGAGCAGTTGGACAGGTGTACCTAATAAAGTGGCCGGTGAGTGTAAATCTTTCCAGACATGTTTGCGTTACCTAAGTGACCCAACCGGAGGTTGACTAAACCTCTGACTCTTCACGATTGGTCGATTCGGAGAACAGAGACAGAGTTTTTATTACCTTTCAAACTGACTCCATTGCTGACCATCTAAATAAACATTAACGTCTCAACCCAGATCTCCCATTTGAGATTTACCTTCTTAAAGTGTGTGAACATACGGACCCCAGGATAAGGGGGGACACTGACCTCCAGACCTCGGTCGTAAAACCCTGCTCGACCATACACTGATAAAGACTACATTCCTTTGGTGAAAGAATACAAATGACTGATCCTGACATCTTATGCATTCAGCAATGTACTAATCTGTCTAATCATGAAATTTGTGTTAAAATGAGATGTTTCCCGTTTTTCTATGTGCTCCAGAAGCCGAGTTACAGAATAAATCCTTTATTCTTTAGTTTCTTTAGACCAACAGCTTTTCAGACTGTTTCATGAACTTTTAAGAGTTAAATTGATCGACTATGAATCATAATTTAACTCTTGGTTTATATTGTAGTTGTTTATTTAGTATTTTTAACCATTAGGTGGTTATAATGTCACTGAATAATCTGAATGTGAGTATTTAGAATCCATTATTAATCATGATGACGTTCATTCACATGTGTTTACTCTTTTGTTGTTCACAGTTTCCATGTGTTACTATCTGTTTCATTTCAGAGTAATTTAGCATGTTCAATGTGATACTTAAAACATAATGAGAATGTTTGATGTGATCCTACACTTCATTCATATGTGTTTAGTGTCAAATTATTTATCATGAAACCTAGCATTCAATGATATTAATCATAGTGAGTGAGTATCAGATCTGACTCTTTTACCAGCCAAAAGAATAAGTTAGATCAAATAATCAGAGATCCGAGTTCATCTCTGCTTGGAGACCACACGACCCCTCCTCTGTCTCCTCACACACACACACACGCCGGAGACACTCCCAGTGTGAGAAGATAAAACCAGTGAAGTGGGGTTGCTCACGCTCTTGTTCACTCTTATTCTGTTGTTCACTCTTATGCTTCTGCTCTTGTGTGCTGATTCTTCTCCCCTTTTTCTCTTCTGCCCACACCCTTCTGTGGTGCGTTTCTTTGTTTTCTCTTAGAACTTTTTCTTAGTCTTCTAAGTTTTACGCCACGTGTTGATTCACGTTGATTTTCTTTAACATCGTCTTAGTTCAAGTTTTGAAACTTCAACTTTTTGTGCGCATAGCAATTCAAGATTAAGCCTTTGATTGATTTTTCTTTAATTTCGCGAAGCCATTTTTGAAAGTTTTCTCTGCTCGAGTCTCATTTTTCTGAGTTATCTGCGTGATTCAAGTCACCTCTGAATGCAACCCAGCAGGCCCAGGTCATCCTCTGTGCCAGAGTTTTTGAGTGAGACCAAAGAAGTACCCAAACGAGCATCCACAGGATCCACAGGCGCTGGCTTTGCTTCGGGCCCGAGTGCTGCAACTCCTGGCTCATCTTTCGGCCGACTTCAGTCGTCTTCTGAGCTGAACCGCTCGAACCGCCAGTAGCCCGGACCTTCGGAACCTGCTCCATCTTCTCCAAGGACCAGTCTCACTTAAGTATGCAAACCTCCAGAGCTCCAAAGAGGGCTGGTGCTGTCTCCTGCGTTCATAACTCAGATATCCACTTATTCTGGTAATCTTAGATTCCTCCAAATACACATCCGAGTTTATCTTGACACCAAAGTTAGTGTAGGTTAATATGTTAGCGCATATTCACTCACTATCATTAACTTTAGTGCTCCTAGCCTGACTCAGAATCTTTATTTATTCACCTATTATTATTTTATCCTCATTATCTTATCATCATTTATTGCATGTGTGTTGTACCATCATTTATCCTGTAATAAACAGATAATTATTCTGGTCTGGTCTGTCAGTGTTCTTCCAGAAGTGGAGTCCCTGAAATGAGAATTTCGACTTAAGATATGAGACTGATTAATTAAAACTGACTTGATGTTTGATTTCTGAATTAAACTTTTGTTTTCTTTATTTTCCCACCATTAAGGGTGGGTGGTGCCCCTTTCAACGAGTGCATTAATGTCATAATTTGAGATTATTAATCTTCAGACATTTACTATAAATTCCAATCGCTACAGTAGTATTTTGGTGCGGCCTTGTGAGGCTCATTTCAAATCGCTACAACGTTTTGCAGAGAATCTCATGCAGCCTAAAGACTTGATGATCTCTTTTGTTTTAAGTGGTTTCTTAACATCCAGTAAACCTCAGGTGTGCTTGTTTGTGCTACTTGGTGACACTAATGTGAGCAAACTAATGATTACTTGATCTTAACCAGATACTGTTATCTTTTGCAGTCTGATTTTCAGGAAATTTAGGATTAGGGCTCTCTTCAAGCTCTTGTTGTTTATGGCTATTGAGTTAATATCTTCCCTTTAAAAATGTTATTGTTGTTGCTGTGTTTAGGTAGAAACAAATATTAAAACATTAAATTTGTATTTTCCCTTGGTTTTAATTTTGTTGTATTTTTAAATAGTTGTGTGTTTGCAGCACTTTTCCTGCTTCAGATGTGTGAGCTCTTCCTTGTGTGTACGCCCGTGTCCGAAAGCTGAGTTGTTCAGTCGTTGCTATGAAAGTCTTTCATCAAACCACTGTAAGTCACTTAAACCCAACTTTATATTACTGCTGACATTATTTTAACTGATCAAATTATCCTGAATCTCTGACCAGCTCAAATCTTGACCATACTTGACCATGTCACTCGTCACTCATGACATGCGTCAGCAATGTACACGATTCCGCCGAATCGCTCCGTCCTGGGCGACTCTTAACCCAATTTTAACCGGTTTTAAGCAACTTTTTAGACTGCATTATTAAGAGTTTGTTGGCTTTTAAGTTGAATTTTTACTATTTATGGGTTTTATTGGCTATTTTAAGACGACCTTCAGACGATCCACGCTGCATTATAGATGCCGATGCCAATTGCGATGTCAGAGGGCCTCTATTCTCTAGGATCTTAAGACTACTCACACTGTTATAGGGCATATCTGAAGAGAACCGAGAGAGAAGGGTGATATGAATTGGGCGGGGGGGGGACAGGGACAGCAATCAGAGGGCCCCAGGGCTTTGGGGGATGGCAGTCAGAGGGCCCCTGGGCCACAGGGGATGGCAATCAGAGGGCCCCTGGGCTATGGGGGACAGCAGTCAGAGGGCCCCTGGGCTGGTCCTGCTGTAGTGCCTCTCGTGAATACTCCTAAGGGAGCCCTAATGTTTACTAACTAGGAGTTCAAGGAAGTAGGGGGGAATGCTTTCAGAGGGCCCTATGATTATGAAAGCCCCTGCTAAGGGTCGTGACTTCTGGCTATGTGGGGGCCCTAGGGAGAGCCCTAATGGGAGAGCATACTGTTAAGAGAGCCCTCTGATTACAAATGTTCTTAAAGGGCCTCTGATTTACCAAGGGTTTTGAATGAAAGTCCTTTCAGTGAGCCCTAAGGCCCAGGATATGCTAGCTGTGTGACTTAATTTACGTGCGCAACCACACATACTTGCAGCAGAACAATCCGAGCACTATGCACGATACTGGTTGTGTGGTAGCCAAAAACAAATCACCAAAAGTCGCTATTGGTTCACTGAAAAGTCGCTAGATTACATTATGACATTACTATGATGTCATAACATCAGACACTACTCACTGAGCTCAAGAAAATGTGTCTACATGGCTATGTTGACAATCCCAAAGGGTACAGTTTCGAGATCGAGGCTAATGCGCAGTGCTGCTTAACCATGAAATAAGCTTCTGATGGCTGTGCAGAGCTGAAGTTACATTGAAAAACAACGATTTTGACACTCGAGAGATGGTTTTTTTTAAAGTCGCCAGATTCACCTAAAAAGCCGCTAAGTCGCTAGATGAGGTTTTGGTCGCCAGAGATGGCCAAAAGTCGCTAAATCTAGCGACAAAGTCGCGAAATTGGCAACATTGGACACTGGCGGTTTCATGTAGGGGGCAGATAGCCAGCTGGGCTCTCATTAATATTTTCCACAATTGTTTGTCTCTACCACGAGCTCAACATGGAAGTTCGGAAGATCGTCCCTCGCGGTTGTGTCAATATTGCAACATGCGCACGTCTGCATACCTTGTGTTCAGGTGTGCTATCACACGTAACATCGACAGTCAAAGACGCATGGCAACGCATTCAGGCATGAAATGTGCACACGGCAAGCATAACGCTGGCCCCAGTAGACAGCTAGTAGAAGCTGGAGAAGTGATTTCGCTCCCGCACAGTATTGTGTGTACACAATACGACATGGTCCATGGAGTGCATCGAAACTGTCACTGTGACACGTCCAAAAGTTCAGAAATCTCCAACTTCATGCAAATTTATCGCACGTCACGACCATATCGTGAAGCGAGTGTCCAATAGCCGAGCTAGACTCAGGGGTGGGCTTTACAGTGGTCCAGTCACAATACACAGCAGATTCACGTGTCATTATAACCTATAGTTACTTCAAGGAGAGTAGTAGACTGGTAGATATTCACCTTCAGAACACTGAGTTTCACCCTGCTTCACTTTGCAGATTTCACTTCCTCATGTCCCCACCGTAAAGGGGTGTACTGTACACACCAATGCCAACAAAGTGAAGTCTAAGTGAAAATCCAATATCGATACAACACTCCCACATTACACTTGGCATTGCTTTTATCGAAACTCCTCACATTGCAGAAATTTTGGTAGTTTAAGTGAAAATCCAATATTGTTAAATCCATTTATCGAAACTCCTAATAACATTCTTACATCAAAATTTTTCCTAGACTATCAGATTTAGCATCCAACACCCTATTAAAAAGCTCATTGACATTTACATTATATTGTATTGTATTGTATTGTATTGTAATAATAGTGTACCTTAACTAGACTTGAAGCCTTTGTAAGGGCTACTGTATTTTCAGTGAACAAATCTGGAAGTCTAAGTGGAACTAGAAAAATTGCATTTCCTTGCAGAAAATGCGTGGAAATCCTGAGTGCTGAAATCTGAAAAAGCAATGCTAAACTGCTAATAAAACATGGAGAAAGATATAAATGTAAAAGCTGTTGAAGGGGTGAAAAAGAAATATAAGTTGAATAATTGTGAAAAAGGTTGAAGGACAAACAGTATGAATATGCTCCATAAATCGAAATTTTATTCATGCTGAAAGAGGCCAGAAAAATGACTGAAATTGCACAAAGTTTGAATGAAGAAGTAAATTACCTTAAAAGGCAGAGGGGTGAGAAGTGGCATAAGTTTAATTTGTTGTTCTAGTGGTAGTATGATAAGTAGTCATAGTATTGATTTTAGTAGTCATGTAGTGATATTAGTAGTCATGTAAGCAGTAGAAATAGTTTGAGAATAGGAGAAGTCAAAGTAGTAGAGCTAGTGGTAGAAGTAGCAGTAGAGAAAGGAGAAATAGTAGCAATAGTAGTTCAAAAAGTAGTTGAAGTAGAAGTACTAGTTTAACTGATATTAGCAGTAGTTGTAGTAGAAGAAGTAGGATTTTGTTTAAGGGGTGAATAATGCATGAATACTAAAACTATTTTAAACAGGGAAAATTTTAATAATTAAAAGTCCTCAAGTATTAGAACGTTTTTAAGTATCAGAAAGGTTTGAATAAGTTTTACTTTGTTCAAAAAATTGGGAATGCATTATTATGCATTACATATTATTACACAATTGAGAGAGGCATTGAACAATATTTCCAAAGACTCACAGGAGAAACGTGAAACTAGAAGCGTGGCCTCTGCATTCTGTGGCACGCTGGACACCCTAGAGATAGCTTTCATGGCACACTTTTGGGATACAATACTGCTGCGGTTCCGAGCCATGAGCCTGAAACATGACATTGACATACACACGGCTACACAGCTTCTCCTTTCACTACGTGACTTTGTGGCAGCACAGAGAGACAATTTTGCCTTTTTTGAAGGGTCAGCTTTAACTGTTACCGATTCAGTCTCCCAAGACTACAGACATGACCTCCAGCGCACAAAGAGGCGCAAATGTATGGCTGATGAAAGTGCAGAGCCAGGTGTTGAATTTAGTGGAAAAGAAAAGTTTCGGATTAAAACATTCAATGTTCTAATTGACAAACTTGTGTCCTGTCTTAACCATTGGTTAACTGCATACACACGCTTGACCAATCTTTTTCATGTTCTTTTTATGCCTGATAATATGTCCAACAGTGAGCTCACTTTAAGGGCAGAATCTCTTGCTGCAGCATATCCCACTGATCTGACCATGAGTTTGGCAGACTAACTTGTTCAGTACAAATCATTCATTTCAGAAGAACAAAAATGCTTTCCCAAATGTTTACATAGCACTCAGACTGTTTTTGACCCTGCCAATAACAAACTGTGAAGGGGAACGGTCATTCTCCAGACTGGCTCGAATAAAAAATGAGCTCAGGATGAAAATGTGCCAAAATGGGTTGAATTCACTCTCCCTTCTTCCTCAACTTTGATGAGTTAGTGGACAACTTTGCAAGAAGGAAGTGCAGAAAGAAACTTTTGTAGAATCCTTAGGTACGGTAGGTTGGCGCGGGGTTGGGGGTACGGAGTGTTGGGGGTGGGGGGGTTTGCAAATTCCTGGCCCTGGGGCCCAGACCCCCCATAATCCGGCCCTGTGTCTCCTGAGGAAAAGAAAAAAAAGGAGAATGAATTTCCTTGATAAAGACTTGACATATATACAATAATAATACTAAAAACAGTCTCATTTCATACAACTAATCCTGCTAATATGCTTTTGAGAGCCTCTGTCACAGCCATGTACGGCACCACCTGTCACAGATTCTGGTTCTTTCCCCACATTTACACTAACTGTCCACCAGAGGGCACTGCAAACCTTCCGTTTGAATCCAATGCCATGGAGCAAATCTGGGTTTGTTAGAAATAAATGAAAACTCAAGTTCGTTCCCTCTGAGATGAACTGTAACACTGAAGCAATCATTAAACAAATGTAACAGAGAGTCCTTGGCAAACTACAGCTCAGAAATGATTGAAGGCTTATCATAATGAACCTTCATTTACTCTTTAAAAAAGGTTTAAAGTATCAGTGAGTCCTGAGAAGTAGAGTTGAGACTTCAGCTGCTGGTTTACCTACACACATTATATTAATTATATACAACTCTGTCTGTATGGGATATGATCTCCTGCTAGTCGGGGTCTGTGGATAAAGCTCTAAAGCTCTTTACATGCTGTGGGTCTTTTACAGTGGTGAAGGTTGGCAATTTTGTCACATGTAGGTCTTTAACAAAACTGCAGATGGTAGTCATGAGTCGTCGAGAACACCACCCATGGGTCTACTCCCAAGGCTAGCCAGGCTCCCCTATGTCCACCTGACAGTCAGCATCTATTTCTTTTGTAGAAGCCAAAGAAAAAGACTTAATACAACCCCGCTCACATGAACAATATTGAACTATGAATTGATTTGATTCCCTTTCAAAGGAAGTGAAACTAAAAGACTTAGCCCACTCTCCAGGTCTAGAGAATGAGTGTTCAGATTCAGTCATGAATGTATTTGGGCTACTGAAAATGAATTCATTTAGATTTGTCTGAATCAGTCAATGAAATGAATCCAACAAAGTGGTGGCCACAAAGAGCCTGCAGGTTTTAAATCGTGCTGACGTATCAATGATCACTTTAAATCAATGCAGCTGGGAATGGAAAACTTTGCTCCTGAGTGGATGACGGGTAGGACAGGATGTATCCACCAGTGCACAGGTGTCAAACTCAAGTCTGGCCCGTGGAACAATTATATCTGGCTCACAAGATCAAATCATATTTGTATTATTATTTGCCCACCAGTGCGAAGTCTGCAGATTTCCTCCAGAATTATAATGTAAACTTTTATTTTGTGCTTTGATTTTGTTCAACTAAGTATTTAGATTTATGTCATTTTAATCCTTTAGATTCCAATTTTAAATTCGAAGTCATATTTTGACTTTAAACTCTTGATTTCAAAATGATCTCATATTTTAACCTTTCAAACTTATGATTTTAATTTCTCCTCATGTATTTGCTCTTTAAAACCATTATTTTTCAAAATAACCTATTGGATTTTTTTAAATCTCGGATTTCCTATAAATGTGTCTTTTTTACTTTTGAATTTTCCAAGTGGTTTATGATCACCGCTGATTTTGTGATATATTTTGAAAAGGAGGCTGACAGTTTGGGTTAAATGTTGACCCTGTTGGGCCCTCAGGTTAGACTTAAATCCAGATAGTGGCCCTTGCTGTGGTTGAGTTTGACACCCCTGCACCAGTGGGTGCTAAATCTCAATGTTTTTTTACATATCTTGACCACAAGGTGGCGGTATGGCATGCATCCTGAATAAAAGCACCAACATCTGCAGCAGGGAGATGCTGTGAGTCTGGAGAGACCCTTACCTGTCTCACAAAGACTCTTCACTCCAAAGTCCTGAAGTAAGCATTTCTTCCACATCTCCTCTCAGTGGTGAGCAGAGATTCATTCTGAACTTCTGTGATTTATATGTATGTATATAAGATCCCATGCACCAAAGACTCAGTCAACTCTGTAAAGACCGCCTCAACTGTACCCAGACCACAAACTTTAATACCAACTAGAACTTCAGAAAAGACCCTACTAAGGTCAGATGAGGAGAACATCTTAAACCCACTTTCTGACCTACAAGTGCTTCTAAGAGCCCTGTAAACCCAGATTTACCCCCCAAATACTGCAATGAACAGTCAGTCTTTGAGATGATGTATCCATGACTCTGTCACAGTTGACTTTCCCCAGACACTGACCCCATGTTATTTCTTCCTAAGAAAAGCAGACAAACAGTTCAGCTGAGTTCCTTATGGTGGACGCTCAGAAATCTCTGTTAATCTTCTCCAATCCTCCTGTCAACAGCCCCTGGGCAGAGCTGGACTCTCTCCTGTCCCTCACATATTAGCCTAGCTCTGAGTCTGGGACCACCAGATTAACGCTCGAATCAATTAGAGCCAGCAACAGATGAGTCAATTACCCCCCATCCCCCACCACACCCACTCAGCGAGAACTCCCGAGGACTTCTGAGGATTATAACAGACTTTGGTGGTGTTTATGCTCCACATCTCACAGGGGAAAGGAAGTGGGAGGGATGTTTGGCAGTCTTCATGAGGGCAGAGTTTGTCTAGAAGCAGAGGAGGTGTGACAGCAACCATAGAAAGGTCAAATGACAGAACAAGAGGATGTTCTACACCTGCTCTGTTAGTGAAGCATAATGAGGTAACCTTTGGTGCAACTGAATGATTGATTGATTAATTGATTGATTGAGTGATTGATTGAAACCCTCCCTACAATTACAGTCACAGTGTGTTTGCCTCTAAGCAGCTTTGGAAGGAGGGTGAGAGGAGGTGAAAAAAGGTTGCACTCTTAATACATTTCTACTTGGTTTAATTTAATTCACATTGATCATTTTAATTCAAATGATTTGTTAAATTTTGTCCGCTGGGGAAACACTCATGTCATAGATTAGGGTGTCAAGTCCACTCTGAACCACACTGAAACTGGGAGGAACTTTCAGTCTTTGCTCAACCAGTCCTCTATAAATAAGAGTGTCTTTTTTCCAAAGGATCTAATCCTGCTGACACAGTGTCAAATATATTAATTATTGTGAACCTTTTTTTGTAAAACTATGAAAACAAGGCTGTGTCCTCAGCTTTGTTGTCTCCATCTTGCTCCCATTTCAAGACAAAAAAAAAGACAAAAAGACAGAAAGTTGTCGCTGATGGTCTTGTTATGTTTTGGATTCTACAAAAAAGGCATCAGTATGAAAGTCCATTGATTTCATAAAATCCTCACAGGAGCTTCAAAGGGATATAAATTGAGTTAAATTGATTCAGGGTCAAACACACTTTAACACTGAGTTAGACATCCCCTCGGGAGATGAGTGTTGCCGACCGCTTGCTTCTCTAGTTATACCAACTTTAGTAACAACCGCACAGCAGTCTGAAGTGCCATAAACAAACCTCAACCGAAACGCCACTCTATAGCCACAAATAATTCTCAGAACAGCACCTAACTTCAACAACAGTACATATAGGGTCCCAGACATAGCACTAGCCACCAAACTTTTTTTTTTAACTTTGCCTAATTTCTTTAGCAACGAGACTAAACACAACTCACCTACTCTCTTTGCATCTAACTGCACCTGTTAAATGTTTAAGCGCGCTTAGCTGAGCGCACTGCCGTTATGTGCCAGTCGGTGGTTGAGACTCTGTCAAGGGGGTTTGACCAATCAGAATCAAGTATTAAGGCAGCCAAGTAAATGTCCAAATTAACAACTGCTGCAACAGTGTCCTCTAATACTATGATTTAGATTTATTGGGCGACTTTAAGATGATAATGCTGAATATTACCAGGGTAATTTGTATTGTAAGGATAACATTGCTACTTGTCTTTCTGCATAATATGTTGAGCACCTTTTAATGAAGTGCATAAAGATAAACAAAAACTAGGGACGTCCCTCAGGCTCAGGCACGGACTGAAAATTAAATAAACAGGATATGAAAACCCATAGTGCACTGCAGAAAACTAGAATTTTAAAAAGTGTTGAGTTCAGTCTCTCAAATTTTGACCTTAACAATCCAGAAAACAGACACCAATGAACACAGTGCTAAATCAATATCAGATATAGTTTTTAAGTACATCATGCAGAATTTAGCATCAGTTTTTGAAAGAAATTGAATGTTTTATGCAAAAGTTTGTTCAGATTATTTTATATTGAATGGAATATCAGAACTCTTTTATTTCTGATGACTTAGAAAAAGTCTTTTATAAGTCTTTTATATTATTGAACTAGAAGGTCCAACTAGAAGGTGTGTTAATTAAATTAAATTAATATTTGGATGTTTAATGTATTACTTACATTAAACATCCAAAAAGAGCTTCAACCACAATAATAGCAAACAACTGAAGAAAAATCATCCGTAACATTAATTTTCCTTTTTTTTTTTTATGTGTAAAAAAGCAACATCTGCTGCCAGACAATGATTTTTTTTAGGGAAGGCCTGTACTTTCCTAGGACTACCAGCAGATGGAGTGCTAACACCGATATAAGGTGGTGGGCTTTCTTTTCAATGCCAGGAAAAGAGGCTTTAGAATTTAACATGAGGTCACTTCAGCTATCATGGTTTAGCACAAAGATGTTTGAAAATATTTGGCTTCACTAAAAAGGATTGAATTTAAAATCTTTTAAGTCTTTTTGTGAACGTTAATATCTGCTTTCTGGTTCGGATGAGGCAAACAAGCTTATTTAACCGACTTCAGCAGAGGGATTTCATCGATTCTTGAGGAAAAGGATCCTTTCTGGCAGCTGTGAAGCATGTTTTATACCACAGAGGATCAGATCAAATTCGAGCTTTGCTAATCAGAGTTAGAATTTACAATCCGGGTTTGGTGTATTGTGTGGTTTGCTGTGTGGCCATTTGATATTCCCTGGATGCAGGCTGTGTTGAGTGCCCCTCTCAGAGCTGCAGACAACAGATCAATACATCAGCGTGCCCAGCACTAACCCACTTTTCAAAATCCTGGTGTCCACTCCATGCTCCAACAGGCGTTCAGATCTGACACTCGGGGTGAAATTATTTCATACTGGTAGAGGAGAGCTTTAAATCGTTCAACGTTAACTGTGAAAATCTGAAGTGTTGACACAAAGGGTGGATGGCTGACATTTTGTTTGCCCTTTAGGTAGGGCTTTTCCACTAGTGATGACGTTTCTAGAGGAGGATTTTGAAGCCTAGCAATAGAAAATTCAGATTTAACCTCACTTTTGCACGTATTAGCTGGGCCTTCAGCCTCCTAGGTCACAGTTTCATCATGTACATCTCTCAGCACCTCATTGTGCAAAACTTTCACCTTAGTATCCACAAAACTAAGAACTCATAAAAATAATTTGTGTCAAAAGTGTGAACAACAAAAATGAGCCATTCAGGCCAAAATCATTATTGTATCAGGCTGTAAACATGGTTCATTTATCACAAGTGTATTAGAAGATAAATGACTCATTAGGGTCTCAAACTTTGATATCAATTTCACCTGTTTTCCTGCTAATCAGCCTGGATTCGTCACACCTGTTGTTAATTACACTCACTAACTCCCCTGCACATAATCAGCTGTTTTTTTCTCAGTTTATTTTCAGTTTATTGTGCTTTCCCTCCATGCTTCATACACCACCTTTGTTTGTTTTTTTGTCTCTGGATCGGTTTCTTTCTCCTACTGCAGCTGTCTCCAGATCCTGTAAACGTTTTTGTTCAGTTATTAAATATTTCTCTGAATCTTGCATCTGCAGTGTGTTTACACAGACTTGCAGTTATGAATCTTATTCCAGTTTTGATTGTACTGGGGATAAAGTCTTTGCGTGCACATGCAGGAATCTGGTCATTCATATTCATCTACACATGATAAGTACTTGTATTCTAGTTTCTGATTACTGCATATTATTTGTTCAGGTGCCTGATTAAACTGCACATCATCAAATTAAAGAAACCAAAAATATATCATACTAATGCACAAAATAGACGTTCTTTAATCAATTTATTTGTCATTAAAACTGGAAATGTATCATGAAAAAGTTGTTATTCAGGCATTTTTTAACATGAAATTAATGATAGAGCTGGACCTGAGAGATGAAGGGGAAAACACTTCAGGGTAATATCTGTGTGTGAGGAAAACACTGCATTGCCCTCCTCACAAAATTTTGGACGCTTTTCCTTCTGATCCAAAAAATACGAGAGAGAAAAAATAGTTTGAACCATTTACAGGATCTCAATTATGACCAATTCAATTGGAGTCATATTCACCCCATTTTGAAATTAAGGCATTTGAAATAAGCTTAAAGTTGGTGGATACAACACACCTCAGACCTGCTTCATATTTAAAGTTAGAGTCAGTGAAATTAGCATTTGACTGAAAACTCTTCTTAGCTTCAATTTAACCTCTCAGAGAAAACAGCATTGCTGCAGACATTTGTCTGGTCACCTTAAGACCTTAAATCAGAGAAAAGGGTTGGGAAATCATTACCACTATAACATACTGTTTATGACACATTTCAGCTTTTTTTTATGTGAAGTTGCAATCATGAATGATTTCAATGTATCACATTTTTATTGTGCTTAATCACGAGACAACAGAAACAAAATAAAGAAGAAAAACATTAAAGTACAGATTTGAGGATGCTGTTTCTGTTGACAGCAAACCCTCCAGTGTAAAAGTCATTCTGCAGGGAAACCAAGCCGGCTCGTCTCGCCTTTGAGGTGGACCATCGAGCATACT
This sequence comes from Xyrichtys novacula, assembly GCA_962446985.1. NCBI lineage: Eukaryota > Metazoa > Chordata > Actinopteri > Labriformes > Labridae > Xyrichtys > Xyrichtys novacula. The sequence continues at coordinate 12,675,125 of OY660887.1, read as the reverse complement.
GCTCCTCAGCTTTCTGCTTCCTCTTCTCATCCTTCCTCTCATGATGGTCCTGGTATCTGTCCATCCAGTACCCGACCTTTAGGATGTTAGGCACCCACCGCTTGGACTCCTTTTTGGGTTTGGGTGAGGTCGTGTCTGCTGTTTCTAAAGACGAGAGATGATGAAAGTTTAAGTTTAAAATACAAAAAAATACAGAGACATCAATTCCAACAGTTGAGTAATATAAGTTTGAAATAAAGTTAAACTTGTAATAAAAGTAAGACTAATACAATATATTTCTCATGAATTAATTTCATAAATTCAGATTATCACAACATATTCACGTGCAGAAATGTCTACATAATGATCAAATCTTAATATGATCTAAAAAATAACTTGAAGAATCTACAGGTACTGTTTTTTTTTTTTTTTTTTTTTTTTTTTAAAGGATTTAAAATGATGAAAACCTTCGGATTTTGGGGCCTCCTTTGCAGCAAAGAGTAGGTAGGTGGAGCTTTTTGGATCAGGCATCTTGTATCCAGGCTTACTTGGGGCTTTGAGGTCTCCTATCCAGTTATCAATCAGGACTTTTTTCATACCCTTCAGTCTTACAGCCATCAGCTCATCAGCCTTTCTCTGCTCCTCCTCTTTTAGCTTGGCCTCCTGCAACCTTCTCTCCTTCAGATACATGTCTCTTTGTCTTCTTACTCTTTCGTCCTCTTTCTCTCTTTCCTCTCTTTCCCTCCTCAGCTTTTCCATGGCTTTCTGGTTTCTATGGTTTGCAAACATTGCTGCTGCTCTCTGCTGGTTGGTATAATCTGATAAACTGCTCTTGTGTTGGTTTGTATTGAAAACTTTGCTCTTGTCTCTCTGCGATGCGCTCTCTTCGACAGATCAGTGATCCATGATCCTCAGTCTGAAGATCTGCACTCTTATAAAACTCCATTCAAACATCAACGATACCCAGCATTGTCACGGTGACCAGTGTCTATGGAGCCATGTTTGTTTTTGAACGTTGACCCTGCATTTAACCAGGATCACAGCTTATTGGCAGTGTATGACCAACAATCAGGGGCCATACAAACTTAAACAACTGAATGTACATGTCCGCCAAACATTGAGAAACATGGAAGAACATGCAAATGTTGGTAATGAAGTGTATGACACGTTTTTTGGCCACATGTTTAAAGTCAAACTAACTGCATGACTCTAGGAGTTGAAATAATGCTCCATCATCTCTCAGTCATTGTGGTCTACACTGAAACATATTAGCGAGAGTTCAACAGATGACTATGAACCTTCATACAGCTATCTAAGTTTACTCAATGTTAGCCAAATAAGTCCCTCTGGATTCCTCAGTCTGATCTGATATCAATAAAAATATGAACAGAATATACACTATTTACGAAAAAACACCAAAATCTAAAGTTAATTGTAGTTTTCACCTTAAGGCCATCAGAGAGTCATCTCTGTAGAACTACGATAGTGTTCAAATTTTTAGTGGGCTCTTGAGTTTGGCTCAGGAATATTCATTTGAAAATATCTATGTACAATGAAAAAAACATCCTTATTTTATGATCAAAAGGTGCTGTAGTTATGCATTTGAACTGAACTCCATTGGAAAAAAAGTCACCCCCTGACCTTTTCCCCATCCCCTATCAAAACCTCTCTGTATCCGAGTCTTGCTCACCCAATCAGGATGTTCATCCCTTAAACATTTCTTAAACTGAGCCAACTTAACTTTCATTACTCACATTAAGCTCAACATTTCTACTGATGTTGAAGTTAAATAAGGTGAAGAAAATCACCTGAGTCAGCTCAGCTCTGATCCGTTCTTTCTGCCTCGTCTTTGTCAGTCTGTGACATTTTTTTTTCAATTTTTCAGTCCTCAAATGCCGCCATATCCCATGTCCTGTTGCATCAGGGTGTTAACTTCATGCTCAGACTTTCCTCTAGTAGATGTCTCTGTGATAAATCCTTCTGTTTATGTCTGTAACATCTATTGGCTTTTCTATACTTTTTTACCCCCCCTAACTGTAAACAGAAGGTCAGATCATCCTTACTTCTTTCTGTACATTTACTCAGGCTGTAATAAAAACCATGTCTGACAACAGTGTTTCTTCAGGAAGTTTGGGGAACCATTTTTTTTAAAACAGCTGAATGATGTAACTGAATAAACTTATTAACCTATCATAAATATCGTTCTGTAGTTTGGCTTGATACGCTCAACGTTTTGCAGAGAATCTCATGCAGCCTAAAGACTTGATGATCTCTTTTGTTTTAAGTGGTTTCTTAACATCCAGTCAACCTCAGGTGTGCTTGTTTGTGCTACTTGGTGACACTAATGTGAGCAAACTAATGATTACTTGATCTTAATCATATACTGTTATCTTTTGTAGTCTGATTTTCAGGAAATTTAGGATTAGGGCTCTCTTCAAGCTCTTGTTGTTTATGGCTATTGAGTTAATATCTTCCCTTTAAAAATGTTATTGTTGTTGCTGTGTTTAGGTAGAAACAAATATTAAAACATTAAATTTGTATTTTCCCTTGGTTTTAATTTTGTTGTATTTTTAAATAGTTGTGTGTTTGCAGCACTTTTCCTGCTTCAGATGTGTGAGCTCTTCCTTGTGTGTACGCCCGTGTCTGAAAGCTGAGATGTTCAGTCGTTGCTATGAAAGTCTTTCATCAAACCACTGTAAGCCACTTAAACCCAACTTTATATTACTGCTGACATTATTTTAACTGATCAAATTATCCTGAATCTCTGACCAGCTCAAATCTTGACCATACTTGACCATGTCACTCGTCACTCATGACTGCGCATGCGTCAGCATTGTACACGATCCCGCCGAATCGCTCCGTCCCGGGCGACTCTTAACCCAATTTTAACCAGTTTTAAGCAACTTTTTAGACTGCATTCTTAAGAGTTTGTTGGCTTTTAAGTTGAAGTTTTACCGTTAATGGGTTTTATCGGCTGTTGTAAGACGGCCTTCAAACGATCCACGCTGCATTACGCACAGAACTCTGCGCGGGACCCGGAAGAGTTTGAATTTTAAATGGCTGTGTGTGCGGACTGCAAAATAAAAAACTCACGGTTGGAAGAGAAGCTTTGTCGTCTGCAAAATGATCTCAGTGAGAAGGATAGGCTGCTGGAGGGCTTCAAATCCCTAGCTTCAGCTCAAGCTAAACATATATTCCTGAGTCAGGCCTCCAGGATAACCGGTCTTTCGCCCTCAGCTCTGGCACCACAACTGGTTTCGGCCTCCGCTGTCACTCTGCCCTGGATGGCCTCCCTGCATTTTCCGAACGGGCCGGCCGAGGGCCCTGCATCCGGGGGTCCAGCCTGCTCAGCCGTGCCGCACAGCGCAAAGCCGGCAGGCTGTCTTTCCACCTCTCCTCCCGCGCATCGGTACAGTCAGGGTCTGAGACCGCTGGCGGTGTGAGAGGACCTTTAAAGTGTGAACATGGGCTAGACATCCTTACAATTACTTAGATGGTTATCGTAAAGTTAGGGTTAGGTTTTTAAAATTGTAAAATTTACAATCTATTAATGGTGTATATGCTATTCATAAATGATGATTGGACATTAATAAACTATCTGCTTACCATTTATAAGTTATGGTTATTGTAAAGTGTTACCCATACTTGATTTAATATATATATATATATATATGCTCTTATTTTGGTGGTGCAAACCGGATGATCTGTTTCGTTCCGTCAGTCCAACTTAGTTGCTGGTTGGCTATAGATAGTCAGTGCACCTCCTCGCGCCCCACCGGCCGTCGGTCGTCTCGAGCGCTACTGAAGAAGACACTGAAGCACGAGCCAGACCCTGCTTCTTCTTCTCCTCCTCCTCCTAAGACCGCAGACAGCAGAGGCACAAAGTCCAGCATCTCCTCTTCATCAGCAAGGTGAGGAAGAGGAGGAGGAGGAGGATCAGAGAGGAAGAGGAGGCAGACAGCGGCGGCAGCGGCGGTGTCTTGGCGCATTGGAGCTTGTGGATTAGTGAGAAGTGGAGGCCGAACCGCGGATCAAATATTCATCAGACTTTTTAAAGAGGAAACACATAGAGCAGAGAGAGAGAGAGAGAGAGCACCTGCAGTGATTCACCTGCCCGGTCCACGCGCCCCACTGACCACAGACCACCACAGACGACCTCAGACCACAGACCCACAGCTGCTGCTGCTGGAGCAGGCTTACATCATCTTATTATCTTCAGGGAGATGCCTGTGTCATTTTCAATTAAAACAAAACGTGCTGGTTGAATAAAAGTAAATTTAAGTCAAAATTTGCCAGGGGTATGATTAATTTTGGGCTTGACTGTATATGTATGAATGTTTATCACTTAAAGATGCACCTATCTGGGAAGGAGGGATGGGATTTTATCCCCAATGCTTTCCACCAACAGTGTCCCAACCTGTCAGTCATGCCAACTGTTCCTCTAATGCGACAAAAATGTCAACTTTAATCATTTTAATAACCAATTTCCCCAAAATGAAAATGTAATAAAAAGAAACACTCACTGAACAGCGTGTGCAGAAAGAGGACTGAGCTTTTTAGGTCAAAGCTGGTTCTGGGACCAGGCTGGAAACAGGTTTATTTTTCTCTAAAGATGGGCTTCTTTGAATGAGTGTGCCTGTGGTTCTACACACAGCCTTTAGTGGGCACTCAGGGAACTGCAGCTTTGCACCTCTCATCATTGGATATATCATGAAATGTGTAGATTTTCATTCATCCAGGTCATGGTTCTCTTGAAGACTCCAAAATCAGGCAACTAGACTGTGTAGAGTTGAGCTGAGCTCTACACAGTTGGCCTTGTAGAGTTCAACGCTACACAGTCCAGTTGCCTGATTTTGGAGTCTTCAAGATATATCAGAAAATTAAACTTCAACAAAAAAGGTTCATACATGCATTTTTTTATTCATGCTCTATAACCTGAACACCTGCATCCTTAGGGTTTCTTCCTTTTTTTGTAAATTTACTGTTATGGACCATAAACATTTGTATGAAAGAAATAAAAACAGGATGATGGATTTCGTTTAGTTGATTTAAAATATGTTTATCAGAATATCATCATGGATGTGTTTCCTCTGAATTGTCTATAATTGTCTCAAGTGGACCTGATAAAACCAGTAAAGAACTCAGACCTCTGTGTCAAATTTAAGGGATAAAGCTCACTAATGTGATCAATTATAACTCAGATTTTTGAACCCAAACTGCTCTTGTCTTAAGCCAACAGGAGAAGGAAACAGTGAGGGTTCACTGGTTGGCATTAAATCAAATTGTTAAATTACGTCTCATTAAATCCCCTTAATTAGTTTGTGTCATCTCGCTGGATAATCCCCTGTGGACAAAGATTACAGGGATTACGGCTGGACCACAGTGGGTGAGGATTAGCTCTGGCTCTAATGCCAAACATTTGTCTGCTGTAGTTCACTTTCTGGACTTCCTTTTTTTGGTTTGAAGGTCAGGGTGCTCATGCCTGAGGACATGGTCCTGCAGACTTCCTGATGCTGTGGGTCAGAACCAGAGATCATTAACGTGGTGGTTTCATGACTCCATAGTCACATCCTGACCATCACCATTTTTTAATGAGTTACTTTTTAATTTACAATCACAAAAGCAAGATTTTCTTTATTTCTTTTTTGTACCAACTGAGTACATTTTGTGCACAGGCAAAACATTCAACACCTAAAATGAGTTTGAAATGATAGACGAATAATTAATATTACAGTGCAGCTTCACAGCTCTGTAGCTCTGTACTTTATCATAGATTTGCATTAGTCCTGACTGTGAATGGAGGAAAGGGATGGGAGCCTCCAAATATCAAAGTACTTATGATGTCTGCCTACAGACTCACTCAAAAGATGTTCTTTTTTGGAATTTTTCAAAGTTATCCTTTGACTTGTGGGCGGAAATCTATATATTTCATTTGAAGAAATTCTCTAGTAGGGCCCCCTATGATATTCAGAAACTGAAAGGAAAAGTGCTTGGTGGGTAACTGTAGACCAATATTATGATTTAAGGTCCTTTCAAACTGGGAGCATTTTTATCGTGCGATTATTTCGGACATCAATATTTTTTTTTCGACCCCATATCCTGTCAAGTAAGTTTTGCATACTGTGTGTCCACTTCTGACCAATCAGATTGTGTGTTATTGCGACGTCTGATTCACCAGTATATCCAACATGGCTGACCGGCTGATTGTTTACGTGTTGGAGAACAGAGTGCTTTTTGATAAAAAAACACCAACATTACAAAGATAACGACCTGAAGAACAGCTTGTGGAGAGTCATAGCGTCGGATTTCTCATATGACGATGGTTTGTGTGCTTTAACAGTTTGCTAAACGTCTTTGTTTTAACTTTCATCTGTGCTAAGTAACTTTAGCTCGTAAGCTAACCTGTTCAGATACAACATACCATATGTATTTTCACTGTCTCAAACTCAATCACATTGCTGTCACAGCACCATTTGGTCTCGGATGTTACCTTACGTTTATGGATTACAGTTTAATGTGCTTATCTGGTACTGGCCCCGACTCAGGACATGCTATCATGACAGACAGCCATCTCAACACTAGAGTCTAATCAGAAGTGAAAAACAGTCAGTCTGCTGTTGTGTCAGTCTTCTCGCTTCCACCCGGGACGCATCTTCCCCCCCCCCCGGAAAGTCGCAAAATCGCATCGCGTTTGATGTGTATGGTCAGGCACGTCAATATTCGCCTCCGAATATTTCGTGATTTTGCGTCGTACATTTGCGCCAGTCCCGAAGTGTAAGGACCTTAACTGTCTGATAAGATAGTGATAGTGTAGAAACCATTGACTGTATATACTGTAGAATGGACGCCGTCTGCCTCCTCGCTGGGAGAAGCCACTCCGAGAACAGCACCCTCTGTTGACGGGCTGCAGTATAGGTCATAAATCCCGCCTCTGCCAGCAAAGCTTATGGAGCTGTGGACAAACTTTAGAAATTTATTACACAGAACATGAATTTTTCTCCCCCCTGCTTGCGATGTTGACATGTAGTTATTGTAAGACTGGTTTGTGCTCAAGTCCTCTTATTTTCTGTGAAGCTCCGTTTTTAAAAGTTATTCATGTTCATGTTTGCTATGATTGACACCTGATACAGCCTATGGGTGCTCAGGGATTGAGTAGCTCTCCCGGGGGTTACGCTGTTTGAGCCGAGCGTCATCACAGCGACTCTCTGCGACTGCGCAACGCAACTGCACAGCGCTGGTTTCAGGAAATGAAGAAAAATCCCGGAAATACAGAGAGCTTTCTGGCTTCAAATCTGTATACAGGCGGTAGGCAGAACCAGGTTGTCCATAGTATATACAGTCTATGGTAAAAACCCTTGTAAAGTTGAACTGACTACAAGACAAATAGCTATGTACAGGTGTGTCACTGTTAGTTTGATAAACTGCTGGTTGAGACAGTTTTGTTTTATTTATCAGTGAATCTGCTCGATTTTTTTATTTTTTTGGATGATTGAGGTGTTTCTTTTTTTGCAGGTTTTGACTGTAAAATGGTAGAACACATTCTTGAAGACGAAGCAGTCAAAGGAGAAAATAAACAAATGATTGGACCACTGCGGCCATATTTCTGGAGTCTTGTTCACCGATGAGTGATGAACACATTGTGAATAGAATAAAACCAATCAATGGGTGAACAGGAGACCATGTTTGACACAAGCTGGTACAAGAGAACATTCAGGGTGTTTATGTTTGTGAAATCACAATCCATAAAAACCTCAAAATCCCATTGAAAATGTGCCACAGTAAAACAAAAAAACACTCTTCTCTAAGTTGAAGTAAAATAGAGGCACAGATTAGATTCAGACAGACTTTCAAACAGAAACTGAAAAACTGAAGTGATTTAAAATTTACCATCACAAGAAAAAAAAAAGGTTACAAAAATAGAACTGAGCTGAGGGACTAACATGAATATATACTAATATATGATTTTTTATTATTGATAATAGAGATGATAATGTATTGATTGTTTTTGTTCTTTATTTAAATGTTCATATCCACACACAAAAGTGGATATAGGCTCCATCTTTGAGAGTGGTGCAGTGGTTATGAGTGGAAGTAAATCATAACTTTTACTGTATAGGCTAGAAATATTTACTAACATTTATTCCTATAAGATTATTTTAAGATATAATAATTACAATTCTTAGTTTAAATGTCTGTCTTTTCATTTCGTTACACGGATACTTATATGATAAGTGTAATAACTTTTAAAGTTTGTTCTTGGTATATTTCTTTTTCAGATCATAGAGCTATCTACACAACTACAATGTAACTGTGTGTGTGTGTGTGTGTGTGTGTGTGTGTGTGTGTGTGTGTGTGTGTGTGTGTGTGTGTGTGTGTGTGTGTGTGTGTGTGTGTGTGTGCCCGGTGAGGCCGGTGTTAATGCACCGTCCAGCCTGCTGCATGCTGCAGACCGAGGGGCAGCATGGGAACAGAAACACTTGCTCCGCTCACGTAGGTCGCTCCGTTCAGAAAGACAGCACGTTCATCAATGAGACGCCGTGGAGCGCGCGGTCACGGCGCGTTAAAAACCTGCACGGTTCGAATTATCATCTGGTTTTTCCAACGAGGGGAGGGGTGGGACACACACTTTAACAACATGTCCATGCAACATGCAGACGCGAACTGTTTGACCCTAAAAGAGGGTCCCATAAAACTGTTTCACTAAAACAGTGGTTTTCAACTGGTGGGTCCCGACCCAAAAGTGGGTCACGGACACGATCTGGATGGGTCATGAACAGATGGTCAAAAAAGTAAATATGTATTGCCATATTTATTAGAGATTTGATATTTTTCGCACACGCAACTTCAGTAGTTGTCCTCATGTTGTCCCCTTCATGTGCTTTGAAATGCACTTTACTCAATAAAACAAGTGGATTTATGTTAAAGTTTAGAGTCTTTAAAAGGGTTTTTATATAAAAATTAAATTTACTTGGTTTGAATTCTATAAAAGTGGGTTACGACTTAAGGACCATGGGAAAATGTGGGTCCCAGTTGAGAACCACTGCACTAAAGCATTCGTTTCATGAAAGACTGTCTCTGTGTATGTGTGTGTGTACCTGTGCAACACACCAAACTCGGTCCGAGAAACATCGAAATTGAGCTTCATTAATATTTAAAAATAAAATAAATATTCACTGACTACCTGAGATGAAAATAAGACTCTTGAACGGTCTCAGACTTCATTTGACATTGATGCTTCTTTGAAGGCCAATAAAAACAGATGCTGTTACTGTATTGTACTCAATATTTAGATCTTGTATTTTTATAAGCCTTTATTTTGAAATCTCATCGGTCTTGTCTGTGTCCGTGCATCAGGCGTCCATCAGAAATGAACGTTGTTATAGCAACAAAACCGACTCTAAATCTGAGTCCAAATCCCGTTACTTGACAGAAAACCACAATATCCTTTTGAGAGCATAATCGGTGAATATGACATTGAAGAAATCCGACCATCTTTCTCCATTACATCAGCTTCATCATTACTTTGACGAAAAGATGACAGTCGAATTCAACAGGTATGCTCCTACAGTCCTCTGAGAAGAACACAGAGCACTTCTTCACTCAGTCTGACTGAATAATATGTCATTCTGCCTCCTCTCTGAAGAAGGGACAAGAGGAAGGACTAACACGTCTGCATATGTTGACTCTGTGAAAGTGATTAACGCTCCAAAAAGTAAATATGTAGGAGGAGGAGGAGGAGTCCCCGAAAGAAGAATTATTATTATTATTATTATTATTATTATTATTATTATTATTATTATTATTATTATTATTATTATTATTATATTAGGGGTTTCGGGTGCGCTTGTGCAGGTTCTTTGTCGGTGGTTGGTGGTTCGTTCAGCACCTGGTTGGCACCGGTGTGTGTGTGCGTGTGTGTGTGTATGTGTGTGTGTATTGTCTCCTCCCTAATGCACACGGGCTCTCAGGGACAGCTTCATTATGTTGACAGCAACACAAGCCTCATTTATATCCTGACATGTTGCATTGACTGGCCATGGGGACGCAAATGGCCTTCTTCCCACGGCCACGGCCCGTGTTGCAGCCTCTATCCTCGCGCGCACCGTGGCCTGCTCCTGCAAAAAAAGGTCCATTTTGTCTCCAGAACAAAGTGAGTCCTTTCACTGAAAGGTCTGAATAGATGCGTACTTACAGAGCCCAGACCGGTGGGCAGTCTATTTCGGTGTACCGAGAGCGCTAATATGTCGCGTGAGGTGTCAGAGAGGCGCGCGCTCCGAGGCCCACCACTGTGCTTTTATTTGTCAACCAGTTCTCAGTCAAAACCACACTGGCTGGCACAAGTGGTGCATCGGCCACTCTGCTGGTGCAGCTATTAAAGGCAACAGCGCTGCCCACTTACTGCTGAATAAATGAGAGAGAGAGAGAGGGGTCTTAAACAGACCACCACGAGGACTGTGACCCTTCAAGTGGGGGGAGAGAGCAGCCTCTCTACAAAAACACAATCTGTACCACTTCATTCAGGAGTTTACTGTTACCGTACAGGCTGACTTTATGACGGACCTGATTCACAGTCAGAAGAGACAAGACCACAGCTTCTTTGTGCGAGTTCCTGTGTTCTGTTTGTAGCTGGGATACCGAATGTAGTTATCATTATTATTATCTATTTATTCATTTTTAAATATATTTTATTTATTTATTTCTCTTTAATGAAGGAGTGGGGGAACGGAGGTTTTAAGACATTTTCCCGTGGTCCTTAAGTCGCGACCCACTTTTATAGAATTCAAACCAAGTAAATTTAATTTTTATATATAAAAAAAAAACCTTTAAAGACTCTAATCTGTAACATAAATCCACTTGTTATGTTGAGTAAAGTGCAGAGCACATGGAGGGGACAACATGAGGATGACAACTACTGAAGTTGCGTGTGCAAAAAATATAAAATATCTAATAAATATCGAGTTACATATTTACTTTTTTCGACCGGCTGTTCGTGACCCATCCAGAATGTGTCCGTAACCCACTTTTGGGTCGGGACCAACCCGTTGAAAACCACTGATTTACACACAGAGGTGAAGAGAATAGAAATCAAACTTCATCAGGGTAGCTGTCTTCATGGAACGCAAACTGTAAAAAAAAAATAGATGTGTCTCAATGTTAACGCACTCTCCCTCTGTTACGTAAAATGTGATACTCTCGTCATGCTCCACTGTGAGAGGAGTACCCGTGTTTATCTGAGCGCGTGCGCAACAATGGATAACTCTGGGTTTTGCATCCCCTCAGGATGTGTAACTAAGAAGTTTCAGACCTCTTCAGTTAAGATTTTAATCTTTAACATAAATCCATTGTTTTATTGAGTAAAGTGCATCTCAAAGCACATGAAGGGGACAACATGAGGACGACAACTACTGAAGTTGCGTGTGCAAAAAATATCGGGACCCACCAGTTGAAAACCACGGTTTTAAGGATTTATCAAAGAAAAGAAAACTGATCAAATCCCTTTATTTTGCCTTATTATGACTTTCGGTCTCTGAACACGATCTTCGTTTTATTTATTTATTTGTTTATTTGTTTATTGCCCCCACCCCCTTTTCTTTTTAAGTGTACAGCAGCTCCTTTTGTTTACACCATTTAAACTTCCCCTGTAAAATGATTATTTAGTCAAAATAAAATTTAAAAAACAAATTTAAAATTTATCAAATAAGCCAAAATTGTAGGCAAAACGACCCGAGCATGTGATGGCTATTTTGACAACATGTGTAGCAGAATTTGAGACTGGGCTGTTAAAGGGATTCAGCATGATGGTCAGTCTGCATCAGTCAGTGTGGATTCCGGTATTTTGAGGGTCTCGACTTCTTCCAGGCTGCGTTAATCATTATAAGTTACAGTCATGACCGGGATATTTCCGGAACGAATGATAACTTGTAGATTTCTGGTATCTGTGTGAAGAGCCAACACGTGAAGAAAGAGGACATGTGAGGGAACACCTTCATTCGAGAAATAACTCTATCGTTGATATAAATAATCATTTATTGATTGGAAACAGAAATACTTATCATGAAGTGTTGTGAGCAGTGTGTGTGGGGGAGTAGGGGGTGGGGGGGGGGGGGGGGGGGGCGTGGCGCTCTTGAGGATTACCTCGAGGTGCGTCTTGCGGACCGAGCTACGATTGGTTGGCGCTCCTGGCAAACGGCACGCGACTATGGATGTCGCTATAAAAAGGCCTCGCGTGCCAGTTGATCTAAAACTAACTGTTGGCTGTATGCAGTGAGCACAGAGTTCATAGAAGAAGAAGAAGAAGAAGAAGAAGAGTTATTGTCACATCATCATCATCATCATCATCAACAACAGAGTGTAGGAGGACTCAAACACAAAGATGGACAGCGTGTTGGACCCGTTCTCCGGACTGGACTCTTTCTCCTCCCCTCCTTATTTCGACGATGACGAGTTTTTCACCGACCAGTCCTCGAGGGACGGACACTTTGACACTGAGGACTTTCTGGATGACGACGTGGACTTCCTCACCAGTCACTTTCAGGACTACTACAGCAAAGACGGCAGCGGCAACCGAGCGGCCCCGCACGATGGAGACTACGACATCGGTAACCTGTCCTTCTCCTCCTCGTCCTCCACCTTTTCATACGGCTGCGCAGACAGCACCCCGGAGCTGTCCCCTCACCAGGGCGGCCCGCTCCTGAAGCGCAGGAGGAGGATGAGGTCCGACAGGGAAATGCAGCAGCTGAGGCAGGCGGCCAACGTGCGGGAGCGGAGGAGGATGCAGTCCATCAATGACGCGTTTGAGGGTCTCCGCTCCCACATCCCGACCCTGCCCTACGAGAAACGGCTCTCCAAGGTGGACACCCTAAGGCTGGCCATTGGGTACATCAACTTCCTTGCCGAGCTCGTGCAGTCTGATTTGCCTATCAGAAACTCCAGCAGCGAGACGCACGCGCAGCCTAAGAAAGTGATCATCTGTCACAGAGGAACAAGTGAGTCTAACTCCAGGTTTTGTCCTGTCTCTGTGCGCATCACTGATCCAAAGATGTGACTGCGCATTCATGTCTGAGCAGGTGAGGGTGATGAATTTTGTTCTCTAAAGTTCTTTATCTTTTGTTTTTGCAGGGTCTCCCTCCCCCAGCGACCCGGATTACGGCCTTCCTCCCCTGGCCGGTCACTCTCTGTCCTGGTCGGATGAAAAGCAGCTCAGGGAGCAGAACATCATCCGCACCGCCAAAGTCTGGACCCCGGAAGACCCCCGGAAACTGCACAGCAAACCGGGCCTCACGGATATTGAGAACGAACCTCCTTACGGGCTTGTGGCCTAATTGAACCCCCCAAACTCATGTTTCTGACTCCTCCGCTGAAGGCGCACATGAACTGTGGCGGTCTGGAGCGGGTCGTGTGTGAATGCGCACTGAGGGCGCGTAAAGTAACAGAGTGGACAGCATGTGAGCTGACTGTACAGTTTATGATGTTGTTTTCAATGTTGTAAATAGTTTTATCACGTTGATAAATTTATTTTTGTAATTCAGGTAAAATGGCAATCATGTATTTATTTTCTGTACGAGTGATAATATATCTTTAATTTAATTTCACTAAAGGAGAACAAATATATTCTGGTGCAACGATTTATATTTATACTCTGAAAATAAAAGCACTTATTGATTTGAAAAAGACGTGAATTTGCATTGTTATTTTGAGTGTTCAAACTGTTGGATGTTGTCAGAGTGTTTTTCAGCCTGAAGGTTTACTTACGAGTAGAAATCTGCTTGATCACCTCCTGCTCATGTCCGCTGATGAGGTCCAAAACTGGATCATGAGACGCCAAATGCTTACACTCAAACCTACACATGTTTTATCTTACACAAAAATGATCCGTGAAAATAAAGCTATATAGCCTTTATCCAGTAGCCTATATAATGAACTGACATTAGAATTTCACTTAAAGCCCAGTTTGTTTTAATGTGACATTAATGCAACACAAAACATTTGATCATTTTGAAATTTATCATGCAGTTCAAAGAGACGTGTCCTTAATTCCCTAAATAACAAGGATTTCATTAACATTCAAAAACGCAGAAAATCACCCCCCCCCCAAAAAAAAAAAAAAACAATTAAAAAGCAAAAAAAATAAAAATAAAAATAACAAAAAACAAACCAAACAAAAATAAAAAACAAACAACCCCCCCCAAAAAAGCAAAAACAAACAGAAAACAATAACAACAAAAACAGAAAAAACAAAACAACAACAACAAAAGCAAAATCAGTTTTGTTTTTAAAAAGTTTTCTGGTATCACAGAAATATGCCTGCGCGTTTTTTTCCTGTTATTGGCTCCCTTACCCTCTTTTTCGTATGATTTTACATTTCAAGTATATATATGTTTACACACACACACACACACACACACACACACACACACACACACACACACACACACCTGAACTTCCTGATAAAAATGTGAAGATGACATCATCATTCTGAATTGGTTGCCATCAAATGAAGGAGGATTGATCTTGTGAGACTCCTGTTGACATGATATTAACACGTTAAGTACACATATGGCCTCTGAGCCCTTCACTCCAAGTCGGATGGAGAATTAAAGGAGAACAGTGAACCAAACCAATACAACCCAATTATGTGACATAAATATGCTAATGCTATGCAAACGAGCAGACAGTGTATACCCTCAACAGCTGAGGGTGTTTAAAGCGCACGCGGGCGTGCAGCAGCATGGTGAGAGGCTGTTGAATGCGGCTCTGTGCTGCCAGGTGCTGCACGGACAGATTTTCCCGTGGTAGCGGCATCCCTCCAACATGTGTCCCCCCACAGCCTCCTCTGCGGCCGCCCCCTCACCACTCACACACCGCCATCACATAAATGAACCATGTGGGCCCAAAGCTGCAAACACATGGCCGAGGGGGGAACCGGATTGAGACAGTCAGAGTACGGATTTATCCAGAACCCTTCAGCTGCAGAGGTGGGTTCGCTCAAACTTCTATATATATATCTGTTTATTCTGATTATTCTACATCTTCCTCTGTCTTCACCTTTGTAAAAAAAAGGCTCATCTTGAAGTTCTCTGTAGTAGTTTTTATTTTTAAGAAGTGAAATACTTCTGCTTTTTAACCCGTTACTTTAATTGTTCAGAGGACTGCAGGCTCTCTGATAGTCCGCCGGTTCCTCATTAGCGCAACAGCACCATGTAATTCCATTACAGCCACGACAAAGTCAGATGTTAGCGAGTCAATGCTGGGCTGATTCCACTGGGATTTCGCGGCAGGCAGGCAGGCAGCGGGGCTCTGGTTAAAACACTGGTAGTATTGTAGCCCCTCGCACCTTCGCGCCTTTGTGCAGTTGATGGTTTTTAGTGCGCAACGTAGAGGTCTTTGGAGCGGCCGCAGTCAGGCGGAATGGACATGCTAAAACACTCCGGCTATCTTGTCACTCCGGCTACAAGCTTTGGCACGGCTTTAAAGGACACGGCCATTTTTACTGCCAGACAGGTTTTATTCTCTTTGGAGCCCGGCGGGCCTGAACACTGGAGGGCCACGCCAAGCCTTAATTTGGTTGAGAAAGACTCAAAGGCCGCTGATTCAGCGTAAAAACACACTGCGCTTTCATACCTATAGTGTGCTGTCAGGGACACACAGCCCAGACAGACACACGCTGCAGAGTTTTGATTTTACATCCCGACAGCTAAAATATGTCAGGGTAAGAATCAAACAAATTTAATATAAACCAGTGGTTCTCAACTGGTCTCACTCCGGGACCCACTTGAATAAAATTCAAACCAAGCAAATTTAATTTATATATATATATATATATATATAAAACCTTTAAAACTCTAATCTTTCACATAAATCCACTTGTTTTATCAAGTAAAGTGCATTTCAGAGCACGTGAAGAGGACAACATGAGGACGACAACTACTGAAGTTGCGTGTGCAAAAAATATCAAATCTCTAATAAATATCGCATTAAATATTTACCTTTTTTGACCCGCTGTTCGAGACCCATCCAGAACGTGTACGTGACCCACTTTTGGGTCGGTACCCACCAGTTGAAAACCACTGATATAAACTGTTCACAGTCAGTCATTGACATGCGAATGATTGATTTCAGGGATGGGAAAGATATGAGAGATGAGATGACTGTGTGAAAGTGCTTCTTCACTTTCAACTGATCAGTGTGTCTTAAATCTTTCTTCGTGAGCGATGGGTCAGCTGGATGAGGAGTGGGGGGCTCTGTGTTTGCTCACACTGTGGTGTTGACACCGGGACTCCGACCATTAAGCCCTTCCGAGACTTTCTTTTCTTTTCTTTATTTTTAAGATCCACTGGTGGTCAATTAATAACAATCTCGCTGACAGTTAGGAAGGTGATTTTTTTTCTTGCCCATGTAGTTTACTGCGTCATGAGTGTAAATTATTCTTAAGTAAAAAAAAAAAAAAAAAAAAACATTTTCAGTCAATAAATATTATAAATAATTCCTCTAGTATATCCAGCTCAGTCACTTCTTCAGCAGAGTCTTTCCTCTTGCTCTCACGCAGATGTATTTGCCACTTTATGCTTTGGCAAAACTTTCTGGTGATCAGTCTGGTACAGAAAATATCAGACTTTTCAGCTGTGAGTGGTATTTTTACGCACCAGAGACAGTGAGCACATGTGCTGAAGCTGAAACCGAATCAACAAGTGGTAAAGCGCTAAAAATAATCTGTAAATCTGTGATTACAATAAGCACTAATGGAGGTGTGAAGCTTAAGCTAAACGGCTTAATGAAAGTAAGAGGTTGTTTCGCCCCTAATGCGATCAAATCTGTTCTAAACCCACTAATTGACGCAACGGGGAGACGCCAAACTACAGCCAAAATCGGCTTGATGTGCAGATCATCTCAAAATCCCGTGGAGTAATCAAACCCCTGGCTCTAGCCCGACATATAATGAGTTTGTCGGTTGTAAGGCCGACCAGACAAGCTCCAAGCACTATGATTTGCTTGATATGGGGGTGGGGGGTTGGGGGGGGTATGTTATTGCGGTCAGCCGGTGGTTGCCAACAGGTGTCAGAGGACGGAACAGGAAAAGATATGTGGCCGAGAAGAGAAGTAGACATGCGCTCCTTTATTTCAGACGTGACCTCCCAGGCTAAATTACATCTTTATGAGCGTTTCCTTGTTTCAGAAGATCGGTCTCCTCCGTGATCTCCTGGGATGCACCTGGTAGTTCAAACTTGGTTTCTTTTCATGTCCTTGCGCCCTGGACAGCAGCTGCCTAAAAGCAAGCAAAGAGAGAGGCCCTTGTAGTGTCTTCGAGACGTGTTGGCACCGTTTTCCTCGACTTTAATGTTCCATCAGCCTTTGTGCAGGACACAATATGGCAACTGTAAAGCATGACGTTTTGCAATAATAAAACACATTTTCAATGATGTGACACAGGGCTGAAAGCGCAGCGCGGCTGAGCCTGGCTAAACACATCCCTGCGTTTGTTTTGTGCGCCCTCAGCCAATTAACAACGAGGTCTTTTCGCTGCGCCTTGATAAGCCAATTAAATTTATGTCTTGTGCTTTTTTTTCCCAAGGAGAGAAAGGATGTGGTTTGGTGTTCCTCTCCTCACAGAGTCGATTTTCTTGCCATCACCTGGCGCTTTCTGCAAAGAGAGCAAACTGTCCCGGCTGCCCCCGCAACCATAAGGCTCTCACCATCCTGCGCCATTGTCCCCCATGTTGATAACTCATTATCGGGATTTAACAAATCCTCTTGCAGCTATGTTTTGTTTCATATTTTCATCCGCAAGATTTAGCAGATGCTGCGATTGTAACATGGAAACTGTAGGGCTACTCAAGGTTGAAAGAGAGACGGGCACTCGGTAGGAAGCGAGGGAGAGAAAAGGGGCTTTGGGCACATCTTCAGAGGAATAAAACATTTAGGAGCCATAAACAGACTTCAACCTGCTCTATTTCAGCCTTTGTGTTGTTTGTGAATAATTAATGTTAATAGGGACAAGTTTGTATACTTTGAATGCGGGACCACAGGTGCGGAGTGACAGGATGAATAACCGGCCCCGATTTTTGCCAAAGCTCGAGGGCTCTTGTCCAGGGTCTCCAAGCTGATGGAAAATATTGTCATCTCTTTGATTCGCAGCATTACTTTCACCAGGAACAAAGCCGGGTGATGAAAAGCTTATGTTGGAGTGAAACGGGCGATGACGGTGGCCGCTTCAGACTCCTGAAAGAAAGAGAAAGGAGGCGAGTCAATAGCAACGCGCGCTTCAGGTTTTGTGCGCAAGTGCTCCATCTAATTCAAATAAAGGAGCCTTTCCAACTTTTAAAGGACCACTTTTTGCCTTTAATAAAGGCTGGACGGCTGTAGCCATTAAGCATATGGTGCTAAGGCGCTGGTCTTTTGTCCCCGTCAAGCCCTTGAGATACTAACTTGTGTTCTTCTCTGGATATTTAACTTCTCAAAAGGTCCAACTTTATGCGCCGGCAACAAGTGGCTCCGGCGCGCACAAGCAGCGAATCAGGGAAGATAGAAGGAAATAATAACAGCGGAACTGAAAAGAGAAGGCTTTCTGAAGGACAAACACTTTGTATCATTTAAGGGAAGTGCGAACAGTTCTTGTAATTTCGAGCAGGGGCGACGTGGGCTGCTTTGGATTTGTTTCAACCGAATTTGTTTACTTTTTGGCGCATGGGTTTTCGTGAAGACGCACGGAAAAACTGGGTCTGAAGACTGTGTACGGAAAGTTTATTGTAAGTGCCTCAGAATGCATGAGTGAAATGAAATCAGTTACACCAAACTGTCACTCTGTAATGTGTTAGACTTTTATTTACGTCGGTCAAAGTAATGCGTCCGGTGCTACTTTGGTGTTTGAGTGAGAGAGACGCTCTGTGGGAGAGGATGTGTGAGAATAGCCTACATGATACAAAAATTCAACTTTAGAACTCTCTAATACAAATAAAATCCATCGTTAGAACTCTTATTTCGGCTGCAGTTTATCCGTGCGTAAAAGCCGGATACGTCTTTCCACTTTGGTCTCGTGCGTAATGATGCGTCTGCTGCGCGGTGCGATATCGGGGCAGGACTGTGGCGTGTCTCTCCCTCCCCTAGTGACGGCATCAAGGAGACGTGACAAGCAGCATCACTGACCAGTACGAGTGGATCGTATGAACCACTTCAAGGGGATGCCTTAAATGACAGCCGTCAGTATAATGAAGAGTCCGTCTTCTGACGTTTCAGACACTCCGGCCACCTGCAGCGTTACTTTCTGCCTGTTCATACATATTCATCAGGATAGTCTCAACATCTTTGGTCTAAAAAGAAATAAAGGTTCGACTAAGTGTCGAAGAGTAGGATTTTGTCGAGACGGTGTTTGGGAAATGGAAAAATGTAAAGAAACAGAAATAATTGTACCGACGGATTTAGTAGAAATCATCTTGACATCACATCTTCGTTTTTTGCAAACTTGCCAGTCGGATCTGCCTGTACACTCATTTTACATATTCCTTTTCAGCCTTCAAATATAGAAAGATATAAAGTTGTTAGAGGGCATTATACAACAATTACACTGAACACGACTCTGAATCTGGTGTGTTAGTTTCTAAATAAACTACATCTCAGTCTGTCAAAGGGAGGCAGATTAATGATACTTCCAAAATATTTTAGTTCCCTGGATGTCTCGATCTTAAACGTGGAAAATGCACTTTATGAGTTTCGCACTCTTTTCTCCCGGTCTTCCATTGAACGGACTCAAAGAAAAAAAACCTCCTGCCTTCTGTTCTATTGAAATGAAATCACTGAATACCGGTATTATAAGTGTGAGTGTGTGTTTGTGTGTGTGGAGTCGTGGAGCCAGTTGGCCCCTGAAAACCCCCCTGGTGGACGGAACACGGCGGGCTGACCTCTACGCCAGAGGACGGGAGATGCGCCTTTGACCGAATTAGCCATAAAGACGTCTTGCTATGATCTTTGTTGCGGCTGAAAGCAGAGTGGATATGAGAGGCATTGTGCACAGCTTTTGCGTGCCCCGTCATGAAATATTACAATTTATTCATAAGGAAGCTGGTCTGAAAGGATATGGTAATGAAGTAGACTGAGATGATCCCAGAACGGGTCCCAGAAAAAGTCCGAGTCCTAAGACAAACCGGATAAATCCGTGTTCGAGTTTGGAGTGAAACAGATCTCAGACTTGGGATTCATGATTTTTTTTTTCGATCAGAAACCTTCAACTCCGCACGTAACACGTTGACTAATGATTCGTTGTCTTTAAAAAAATCCCTGAATAACTCTAGAAAAGGTGATAAATTACAAATATGCTAATTTTAGTCACGGCCGTTTGTACGTGTGCGTCTCCATCCATCTCCTGCTCTCTGCGCTGCTGATCCCCGTCGTGCGCAAGAGGACACTCAGCCCGTTCAGACCGGGCCCTTTTGTTCGCCTCCAGCACTGACTTTAGCCTCTAGGGAAAAAGTTTTTTTTTTCTCTCTCTCTCTCTTGGTTTTGTGCCCCCCACCCTCTGCACTCCCATCCCTTGCTCTGTCAGTTGCCAGGCTTCAGAGGTGTAAAAGCATGCATCATTTTTCACCAGCTCTGCGTTTTGATATCGACAAAAGCGGCTGCTATGGAACAGCCTCTCCGCTTGTTCGCTGGCTTGAACTTCACTGATGTCCGACTGCTCTCTTTTCCTCGTCTGAACGCAGCACAGCAGGGATGGATTTGCAAGACAAATGCAGCTGTGTGAGTGCGAGGGAGTCAAGTGGCACAAAAAGGCCGTTTCAGTCAGCCCATGGCATGGAGAAAGTCAGCATTATGCGGGCGTCAAATCAATCAAAAACAAAAGCCCCCATACACAAACTGCCGAGTTTATGGAGCTGAAATGGCAGCTATTAACTTGTGTAGAGCAAACACATTTTCCTTATTCAAAAAGGAGAGTTAGTTTGAAAAAAATCAGGCAACATACATGAATAAACGTTAATAAAGCTGGATATTTGCTTCTGTACTCAAGTACTGATGTCTTTATAATGAAAGTAAAGAATAAAAAGTTTATCCAAAAATGACCTAAAGGGACAGTGAAAGAGAAGCTTTAATTGTGAATGTGGAGTTTTTTCTAACTCTGTAACTAAGTCATCAAATAGTTTTACTCAAATGGACAAATATTCCGTGGAAAAGACTAAATCAATACCATCGTGATAAGTTTTGGTTTAATGAACAGGTACTGTCCAGCTAATGGGGCTTTTTTAAACATGAACTGAACACACAGGTCTTTCAAGCCAGCATACAGATATAGTTCACTTACATCACTTGCGTTTAAAGGTCCTTACACACCGGGCCGACGCGAACATACGATGCGAAATTACAAAATATGGATGGAAGCGAGAAGACTGACGCAATAGCAGACTGACTGTTTTTCAGTTCTGATTAGACACTAGTGTTGAGATAGTTGTCTGTTATGATAGCATGAACTGAGTCAGGGCCAGTACCAGATAAGCACATTAAACTATAATCTATAAATGTAAGGTAACAACCGAGACCAAATGGTGCTGTGACAGCAATGTGATTGAGTTTGAGACAGTGAAAATACATATGGTATGTTGTATCTGAACAGGTTAGCTTACGAGTTAAAAAGTTACTTAGCACAGTTAAAACAGAGACGTTTAGCAAACTGTTAAAGCACACAAACTATCGTCATTTGAGAAATCTGACACTATGACTCTCCCCAAGTTGTCCTTCAGGTTGTTATCTTTGTAATGTTTGTTTTATCAAAAAGCACTCTGTTCTCTGACACGTAAAAAATTAGCCAGTCGGCCATGTTGGATATACCGGTGAGTCACAACAACACGCTATCTGATTGGTCAGAAGTGGACACACAGTGTGCGAAGCTTGCATTGACAGGATATGGGTTCGAGAAAAAAAAACGTCAAAAACGGTCCCAGTGTAAAACCTTAACAGTTAAACCATGTTCCTTCATTCCTTCATCCTTCAATTAGAAATAGACTTAACTTCATCATTTCAACCATTTCCATACAAAAGCGGTTAAGTAAGTTCAAGTGTCAGGGATGAATTTTGGTGAACAGGTTCTCTTATTGAGTGGAAACAGACTGCATCATGATAAAGAAACCATCAACTCCCATTTTCTAAATGTCAATCATGTTTGTTTAAGATCTCACTTTATGTTCTGAGTTTTGGACAACGTACACATCAGTGCAGATAATTCAGGCATCACTCTTCCCCCCTGGATCATTGTCCAGCAGTTTGGTCAAGCGCTACAGTGGATCAAATAAAGAAACAGTAGAAAACAGAGAGAGCAGCACATTCAGCTGTCCAGATGTTTGCAAAGTACATGTTTGTTTGGTTCAATCAGGTTCAATCAGGTTCTTCTACTCACTTGGTGTCTCTAGAGCAGTGGTTCTCAAGTCCAGTCCTGAGGCCCACTGTCCTGCACATTTTGGATGTTTCCCTGCTCCAACACACCTGATTCCAATGATCAGCTCGTTATTAAGCCATTACAGAGCTTGATAACGAGCTGATCATTTGAATCAGGTGTGTTGGAGCAGGGAAACATCCAAAACATGCAGGACAATGGGCCTCGAGGACTGGACTTGAGAACCATTGATCTAGAGCTTCACCGTTCATTTTATTTTGAGCTGATCTTTCAGCTTAGACACCCTAAGAAAAAGGCTGTAGCTGCGTTTTCTCACATTTAGGGCTACACAATCTGCTTTGTCATGCTCATTATTACGACAACCAAATGTCAGGATATACTGACTGATAATATTAGATTATTACTTCATGCATAAATGAAAGACAAATTTCAGAACAGGCTTTCTCCACAGTAATATTCATGACATACTTTGACACACAAGTATCTAGGCTGAAGTGTCAGTCTTTCCTATCATTGTGAGGGGCATGTTTCAACCATTTTACTCAAATCCAGACATCATCTTTCTCCTGAAGCAGCTTCTGCAAACAGAAAGCTTGGTAAACACCTTATCTCACTCATTGGCTATGTTCACACTGCAGGTCAATTCTGATTTTTAACCATATGTGACACATATCGGATTTTTTCATGTAAGTGTGAACAGTGCAATTCAGATTTTTTCAACTCCGACCCAGGCCTCTTTTGTATGTGGATATAAATCTGATATGTATCCGATGTGACTGCAGTGTGGACGCTCAGGTTGCGTTCATCCGACCTATACGTCATCAATATGCGACAAATGTCACCATTGTTCGGAAAGCAATTTGTGCTTTGTGCGCATGCGGGTCACTTCACGGACACATTCCATTTACATTAGATGCCGCATTCGTTGTTGTAATGTGAACGGCCACACAAAAAGATTGGATTTAACAAAAAAACTGAATTGTGCATCATAACCTGCAGTGTGAACGTAGCCTCAGTCTTTCCTTACCTGCTGTGATTAAACGGTCCATACATTATCAATAGAACAGTAAGCATTAAGAAATGCTACGCGTCCTCTGCTGGTTTGTGCAGGAAGAATCGAACTCAGCTAACACACTCACAAGTACATTCAACAAAAGTGGACATGATGAATTGATCCTGATCTTGAAAATCTGGCTGAGATAACACAGCCCCTCCTTGGTTTGATAACACACTTAAAGGCTGTGATCTAAGTCGATGATTATTGATGTTGAGGACTTCAAATGCTATTTACATCAGAATATAATACATCTGTTTGTCTTGTTTGAGAGAAATACTCATGGTCTTTTTACACCCTAATCCGCGCAAACTGGGATACAATGCAAGACCAGATTAATCTTTAAGTGTAAAGACAACTTCAACATGTTTTACCTTTTTCAGAGGAGATGGAGGCATGCAAAACTCCACTCTGAAATGTAATCATACATCGGATAGAGTGCACAAAACAGAAAGAGGAAAACATATGTGAGACCTTCTTCTCGTTGTCTGTTTCAAAGTGATAATGCAAGTGAAATAGAGAAAACAGCATGGTGTTCATTTCCTGATGTTATAAAGGACTCTCACAGCTCCTCTTGTCTCTCTGCAGCTGGAGCCGACCGTGCTGTGAGGCAGAGCCAGTGGCTGGTGGCCAGTGCTGACTGGGACAGCTTCCAGCCTCAGAGGGTCTGTGATTAACCCAGGAGCGGTCAAACTCGGCAGGAAGCCCTCCACAACCAGCCGCTGCTATTTATCCACTCGCCAATGAAACCAATTACTTTTAGAGCCAGCCTTGCTGCCACACTATGTGTGTTGTTCCTGCAGACCAATAGAGTATTTCTGTGAAAGGAAAGGCAGACGTGAAGTAGGAAACCCTCCGGAGCTGCTTCAACAGGCTGTAAAATATACCTAAAGTCAGTTGCCATGGAGACGACATGATGTGCAAGAGAAGCTTGAATGATAAACAAAGCTTTTCCATTCAACCAAGAATTCCACGATAAATATTTTTTTACTTATCTCCCAACAAGAAACAGTTTTGTGGTTGTTTCCAAGGTGACAAGTCAGCCACATCACAAACGTTCAATGATTTCACACTGTGAAGTGAGTTTTGTGACTACAGGACATTCAAACTGTCTCATCAAACCACCCACCGAACCAGAGTATGGGTGTTTTTATTCTGATGGAGTTTAAAGGTCCTTTCACACTGGGATCGTTTTTTTCATGCAATTATTTTGGACGTCAATCTTTTTTTTCAAATCTGTATCCTGTCAATACAAGCGTTCACATCAGTGATGTTTTCCCATCCTGCGACATTGCGGCATTTAGTTTTTCAAATCACAGACGAATTTTTTAAGTTTCGCATACTGTGTGTCCACTTCTGACCAATCAGATTTCGTGTTGTTACAACGTCAGATTCACCAGTATATCCAACATTGCTGACTGCCTGATTGTTTATGTGTCAGAGAGCAGAGTGCTTTTTGATAAAAGACACAAATATTACAAAGATAATGACCTGAAAGACAACTTGTGGAGAGTCATAGCGTCGGATTTCTCATATGACGATAGTTTGTGTGCTTTAACAGTTTGCTAAACGTCTTTGTTTTAACTTTCATCTGTGCTAAGTAACTTTAGCTTGTAAGCTAACCTGTTTAGATACAACACACCATATGTATTTTCACTGTCTCAAACTGAATCATGTTGCTGTAACAGCACCATTTGGTCTCGGTTGTTGCCTTACGTTTATGGATTATAGTTTAATGTGCTTATCTGGTACTGGCCCCGACTCAGTACATGCTATCATGACAGACAGCCATCTCAACGCTAGTGTCTAATCAGAACTGAAAAACAATCAGTCTGCTGTTGTGTCAGTCTTCTCGCTTCCACCCAGGACGTGTCTTTTCCCCCCCCGTAAAGTTGCAAAATCGCATCGTGCTCAATGCGTATAGTCGGGCGCGTCAAAATTCGCCCCAAAATATTTCATAATTTTGCGTTGTATATTTGTGTTGTTCCCAGTGTGTAAGGACCTTAACTCTCACTGACTAATTCATCGGTCCAAGTAGTTCTGCTGCTGCTGCTGCTAATGGAGTATGGTATCAAGAGAAGACTCAAGGAGAGATCTGCTCTATGATACAGAATATTTCTATACAACCTTCATTCCAGGAAAGTGGTTGTTGCTCCTCTGAAGTTGTCCAGGCCCAAAGTTACCCCGAAGTCTGACTCTTTTCCACATTCCCATGGTTTATGGAGTTGTCTGCATTTTTGGGTCATAAATACAGTTTCCTTCTTGCACAGTTCATTTTTAACTCATTTGGTGGAGAACTGTGGTCACTGACAAAGGTTTTTAAGAGATGATTTAGAGCCCATGCAGGAATTTCCAGTACAGAGGATCTGAAAAATCAAGGCCATAGTTTTTGATCTTGTGCTTTTCCTGCAGAGATTTCTCCTGGAGGTGATGAAATCCTCAAGCTCTCCGCAATTTGAGGAACATTTTTCCAGATTTGTTTAATATTTTAGTCTCTCACAGAGTGGTGAACCTCTTCCAATCTTTCCCTCTGAGAGACTCAGCCTCTCTGAATGCCCTTTTTATACCCACTCATGTTACTAACCTGTTGGAAATGAACCTCTTAAGTTGGAGATGTTCCCCCCAGCTGTTTTTCTAAAGTGTCATTTTTTGTGAAGTTTTGCTGGCATCAAATGAACATTTATTTAAATGAATATTTATTGTTCATGTTCAATGTTTATGTTGTCTTTGCACTGTTTTTAGGTTTTGAATGGTTTGCAAATGACCAGAGCCTGTTTTTATTTATTTTTGTATCAAGTGTCTGTGAAACTTATCCGTCATGTTTGAAGGGTGATAAACTAGCTACAAATGTTTGCATTTGGACTGTCTCACAGATGTATTCATTAAAGTGATGTTCATTATTTTTCACTTCATTGTTCCCTAATTCATTTGATTTGATATTCTTTGGGCTGTTAAGAATAAGTGGGATGATTCCGATTTTATTCTGATCTCTGTGAGTCCATTTCAGTGCTTGAACTTTGAAGGTCCTTACACACAGGGGCTGACACCAATATCGAACGCGAAATCATGAAATATTCAGAGGTGAATTTTGACACGCCTGACAATACACATCAAGCCCGATGCAATTTTGCGACTTTCTGTGAAAGACACATCCCAGGGAAGACTTTTCTGGGGAAAAGTCCTGCCTCCTTCGCCTGAAAATGCTGGAAACGTCATCACATGCTTAAGCCAAACGGTCAGCACTTATAGCCAATCAGAGGCGAAGGAGGGTAGGACCTTCCCTTACCATCCTACAGCGTCCTGGGTGGAAGCAAGAAGACAAAAATGGAGTCTACTTCAACTTCAAGTGATGGAGAATTGGTACTCCTTTTGCTTTCTCAAAAGAAAAAGAAACGTAGCACATGGGTGCATCAAATATTACAAAAAAGAAGAGAACTTGCTGAGTTTCACTGCTTGGTTCAGGAGCTGAAACTGTACCACGGTTGCTTCAGAACCTGTTTTCAGATGTCCGTTGGTTCTGCTGAAACAATTAGCTCCAAGTTTGAAGACGCAGAGGACTAGACACTGGTGTTGAGATGGCTGTCTGTCATGAACAACCGTTAGCTTACATTAGCACAGATGAAAGTTAAAACAAAGACGTTTAGCAAACTGTTAAAGCACACAAACCAAAAGATGTCCTTCAGGTCGTTATCTTTGTAATGTTTGTGTCTTTTATCAAAAAGCACTCTGTTCTCTGACACATAAACAATCAGCTGGTCGGCCATGTTGGATATACCGGTGAATCTGACGTTGCAACAACATGCAATCTGATTGGTCAGAAGTGGACACACAGTATGCGAAACTTTAGAAAAATTGACCATGATCCGAAAAAACAAATGCCGCAATATCGCAGGACAGGAAAACATTGTTGATGTGAATGCTTGTATTGACAGGATACTGGTTGGAAAAAAAATATTGACGTCCAACATAATCGCACGTCTAAAACGATCCCAGTGTGAAAGGACCTTGACCCTTTAAACTCTGTAATAAATGATATGGGGGGTTAAATGGTTTATGCTCAAATGTGCTGAAAAGAAACACTTTAAAGACGTCCTTATAGAGTCGATTGGTATGATGGTGTCAACAGCTTTGACTGAGGCGACATTATATCATGCTGAGAGCTGGTTCAGGCCACATCAGTCCAATAAATGTCAAGTCAAAGTGTGGTGATTGGGTTAGTAGTTGTAGGTGATGCTGTATGCAGAGGAGGAGGGCAGCTGGCTGGGTTAATAAAGCAGTCATAAACCCAATCTGCATCCCTCCTAATTGACAGCCACATGAAGGGAGAGCAGCTAATTGATTATAGGCTTGTCCCATTCAAACATGCCATGCAGGGTGCTGACGGGGAGAAAGGCTGAGAAAATGTTGGTCTGGATGTGTATGAGTGTCTAAACTTACATGTCTCTGTCGTTTACAGTTTGGTCATTCTCAGTGAGACCAGCTCTGTCATTTGAATGTGACTTTTGGCATCTTACTGCACTTGTTGTTTTTGGCTTTAGCACCCTGATCCTTTTAACTGGAAAACATTCACTGTGTGTGTGTTATTATGTGTGAGTGAAGTCACCCACTGAATGAAACCATAATGTGAAGTCTGAAAGGGTGGATAAGCAGAGTTACTGCAGAACATCTTGACCTTCTCTCAGCCCTCAGTGTGTTGGAGTGGTCAGACCAGAGCCATGGCTTTGGGAAACACATCACAGCAGAGAGCACAAAGAGCTCAAAGAAAGCTCCACAGTGTATGATTAATGCAGATTTATGCCCAAAACCATGAAGCAGACTGAATGAAGTCCATTTTGGTCATCATCTGACAAATGAAGAGGGCACTTTCATCTAATGTGGTCAGGTCAGTATTGAAGGATAATCAATTAGGAAAAATACACAATGACAATCAATGGTTATTAAGCAATGAAATGATTGGGATTCTAGTAAATTTTATTTTAGAGCCAAGTGTTTTCTTAGACCCCCAGAAAAAGAACAACAGAACTGTTCTCACAAAAAAAAAAAATCAAAATGGATTTTAGATGGAATGAAAAAAAAATTGACAACAGTTTCAGATTTTTTAATTCAAAACACTGAAATAATAGGGTTTCCAAATGATTTCAATGTTTTATTTAACTCAAAACAGTGCTCAAACAATCACACACTTAAGGTCCGTACACACCGGGACCAATGCAAATATACAACGCGAAATTACGAAATGTTCGTAGGCGAATTTTGACGCAACAGCAGACTGACTGTTTTTCAGTTCTGATTAGACACTAGTTTTGAGATGGCTGTCTGTCATGATAGCATGTACTGAGTCAGGGCCAGAACCAGATAAGCACATTAAACTATAATCCATGAACGTAAGGTGACAACCGAGACCTAATGGTGCTGTGACAGTAACGCAATTGAGTTTGAGACAGTGAAAATACATATGGTATGTTGTATCTGAACTGGTTAGCTTACGAGCTAAAGTTACTTAGCACTGATGAAAGTTAAAACAAAGATGTTAAGCAAACTGTTAAAGCACACAAACTATCGTCATTTGAGAAATCTGACACTATGACTCTCCACAAGTTGTCCTTCAGGTCGTCATCTTTGTAATGTTTGTGTTTTTTATCAAAAAGCACTCTGTTCTCTGACATGTAAACAATCAGCCAGTCGGCCATGTTGGAAATACCAGTGAATCAGACGTTGCAACAACATGCAATCTGATTGGTCAGAAGTGGACACACAGTAAGTGAAACTTTAGAAAAATTGGCTGTGATAGAAAAAATAAATGCTGCAAAATCAATTTGTATTGACAGGATACGGGTTCAAAAAAAATATTGACGTCCAAAATAATCGCACGAGAAAAACGGTCCCGGTGTGAAAGGACCTTTATACTTATCCTGTATCAATGTCTTAAGACTGAACAATGTTATCATGAGGTGGATATATCTGCTCATTTGAAGTTTGATTCCAGCAGCATGTGTCAAAGACATGTTGCGAGAGAGACAACACAACACTGAACAGCTGTGTAAAGCTGGAGGAATATCTTCAGATCAGTCAGTTTAATTTACAACAGTTTACTGACTGAGTTTAAAGAGGGCGTTTAGAGAGGCTGAGACAACGCTGCGAGAGACTGCGTGAGCTCACAGTTCAACGGAATAAAAGCAAATATAGACATGGCAGAGACTCTATGGACTTATTCAATGGTAGGTTCATAGAATCTAGAGACAGAAGTAAATATCAGATGGCCCGGATCCTCAAGTCACAAGCAGCACTGCATTAGAAACAGGAAGGGCTCTACCGTGGAAATTGCTGCATGGCCTCAACAACAACAACAACTTAATAATAATAATAATAATAATAATAATAATAATAATAATAATAATAATCTTTATTTAAAAAGCTCTTTTCAAAACAGGGTTACAAATTCCTTAAAAAATACAAACTGTCACGATATGTTCTGTTTGTTGTATGTCAATGCCTCTGCGTGTATGCCAGTGTCTTCAGTGTCACCTCCTTGTTTTTCTTGGTCTTTTGGATTTTCAGCTGGACAATTACCAATACGTTTTTGTTGCTTTTCTTTTAGTTCCTTTTAAATAAATCAAACTTTGTTCTGCGTTATGGGTCCTTCCCTTTTTGTTTTTTGTTTTTTGTTTTCCCTGACAGAATGAACTGACAAAGAAACAGGGCAAGACAAGGACAATTAGATAATTGATCACCTTAAACCCACTGCCTGCCCCACAGATATTGTCCCTCCTCGACTTTTAAAAGAGGTTATTGGGACGATTGGTCCCAATATTCGGGCAATTCTTCATAGTAGCCTTATATCTGGTGTTGTCCCCTCTCACTTTAAACATGCTGTGGTGCACTCTCTCTTAAAAAAACACTTCAGTCTTGTCATCAAGCTCGTTATCAAGCTCTGTAATGGCTTAATAACGAGCTGATCATTTGAATCAGGTGTGTTGGAGCAGGGAAACATCCAAAACATGCAGGACAGTGGGCCTCCAGGACTGGACTTGAGAACCACTGCTCTCGATGGTTGCAACAAAAAAAAATAAAAAATAAAAAAATAAAATGATTATTTAAAAAAAATAAATAAATAAATAAATAAAAATAAAATAATAATAATAATAATAATAATAATAATAATAATAATAATAATAATAATAATAATAACATCCTCCTGGATACTTTACATCTCATTCATAATGGGATGAGCATGAACAGGCTGGTTGCCATCAGCACCCTCCACATTCCGATAAAAAAATCTGTACATCTGTTGGCATGAAGAAATAGAGCAGCACTCCAAATCATCATCAAATTCATCTTCAGAGAGTCAGACATGTGAGACTACAAGAGTAAAACAGAGCGAATTCAGGAGGAGGCTTTTTTGTTAAACCCTGGTGAACACCCAGAGCTCCTGCTGAGGCCCCTCTCTCACTTTTTTCCTGAATTTTTATTGACTTCCTGCTTAATTAACATGGTTTATTCCACTCCAGTTGAGCTGAAAACCTCTAAGACAATGACAGTGTGAACATGTAGTCTGCTGACAACAAACAGCTTCTTTGTTAGCTCACGCTCTCTTCTTTCTCACAAGCTTTAACAGCAGACTAAACTAAGATATTACAAGTGTTGAATATATTTTTCTGCCATAATCATTTTCTTTGATTGAGTCGGCTCGGCTGAAGCTGTCCCTTATTTGCATGGTAAAGAATCACCGCATCCTCAACTTCAAAGTCCTCCATCAGCGCACTGTGATGTCCCACAACAAATGAACAATTCAGTGTGCTTTACAAAGAGCCATTGGTTTAATCCCATCCCAAGTCATTTTTTGTTACCTATCAAAGTGAATGTAGGGTCCGGCCCATGGGAGGGGCGACATGACATTTCCACAGCAGCCTCTAAACAGGTCAGCCAAGAGAACCATGGAGTCCAAAGCAGTAGGAGGGGGACACTTTCAACCAAAACCGTGTAACTGAATCTAAACCAGTGGTTAAACCCATTCAGCAGTGGAGGAATGGGCAGAGCCCTAACAATACAATACCATTCAAAGGCTAACACAGCCCCAGAGGAATGACCAGGGAGGGGTTTGAATCAGGCAGAAAG
This sequence comes from Xyrichtys novacula, assembly GCA_962446985.1. NCBI lineage: Eukaryota > Metazoa > Chordata > Actinopteri > Labriformes > Labridae > Xyrichtys > Xyrichtys novacula. Next base: position 12,643,602 of record OY660887.1, on the reverse strand, counting down.
GCTCTCAGCCGCTCTCTCAGTCACTCCGTCAGACTACAGAGGCCCACATCTCCATACCTACATCTATCTCTCTGTTTGTTTTGGACTGTGAGATGCTTTGCGCTGTCATTCTTTCAAGGAGCCGGACGAATAAGAAAAATGTAAAGACGCTTCAGTTGGCAGCGGCTGAGAGATGTGATGAAGTGAAAGGGGAATGAGGGGATGGAGAATGGGGAACTAAGAGTCAGTCTGCCCTCAGCCTGACCTGCAGCTTTCAGGGGGCTTGAACACATCAGAAATCCCATTGTGGGAGGTGATTAATTGAGAGTGATAACTTACCATGAACAGAGATTGTTATAGGCTTTAATGTGGTAGGCCTGGCTTTTTAAACGCTGCTTTCACGTAGCTTTGTAGTCCAGCATATGGGCCCAGACGTATTCACTGACAAAAGACGAACGGAAATTTATCACGCTTGTATGTCCTGCTAACAACATGTTCTCTCTCTTCTTATGGAAACACTGATCCTCTTTAAGCCCCACCAGGTCTCCAACCATAAACACTTGGTGGGAAAAAAGTGCCTGTACAGTGGTAACATCATGTTTGGTTTTAGTTTGGAAACATTTTACTGTTGAAAACACTGTTAATGAATGTTTGATAAAGACTTCTTAAGAATAAGTAAGAATAGATAAAAGAGAATAACTAATTCATAAAATAAAATCCAAACCACACTGTTCTTTATTTTTACTATAAAAAAAACAGTCTTCTCTTCTTCTGCAAATGTGAATTAAAGGAATATTTCAGTATTTACAAAGCACATACGTTTCATGTCACTTAATAACCATAATGGATGTCTGTCAGCTCAGACCCTTTTCAGAGGGAAACAGTCGGGACAAGTGTCTGGCTCACTGGGCTACAGTTCTCTGAGAGCAGGCTGAAGTCTACTCCATCAATAAGCTGGTTTGGAAAGACACCGAAGCACTCATCTCTTTCATGACACATGTATATGTTCCTCCAACTGTAGGACGATCCGCTAATCAGGTATATAATATACGATTCATTTCTATACAGAGAATTTTCATAATTTTCATCTCATTTTAGCATCAAACAGCTAGGCTAACCAGACTGACACAGTGCAGGGTTTGTTATTTCATCCTCAGCAGTTAACATGATGTATTCTGATCAGGTCATCAAATCCATGGATCATGGAAGTTTTTCCTCCCAACCACTCAGCGGCTACATTTACGTGCAGTCATTAACCCTTTGACAACCGGAATATAAGCAATAACTCGGTTGCGCACGGCCATGTGAACACCAATAACCCTTTTGAAAAAACAGAATATGCTCATAAATTCTGAATATATTAAAACCCCGAAAATCACCCCTGGGTTACTTTTTCTCTAACCCAAATATTTGGTCTTGTATATGCCTGTCGGGATATCCTCATCAAAAGGAACATTCATTGTACTCTGCCCATGTTCTGTTTGCAAGGAATCTTGGTCTTTTGAGTACAGGAAGATGATTCAGGAAAAAGAAGCTAAAATGATGTGCATTACGTCATGACATTCTCCGTGCTTCAAGATGTTGTCCGTTTGCTGCTGTTTTGATCGGGATACCATATAAACAGGAATAACCCAGTTTGCTCTCATATGTAGACATGTTATTCTAAATGTTTCAGAAACAGGAATATTGACCTTAACCTAAATATTGACTGCAGGTAAATATAGCCAATGTCTTTCTTTTTTTGCTTACTCTCGTGTCAACGTTGGAGAACTTCAAGCTGCTATATTTTCTCTCACCTTTCCATGTAGTTAAGTTGCTAAACCCTGACCACACAGAAACATTCAGTCGTAGTCTCTGTCAGCTTTGACAGTGTGCTGTCTAGTTTTTCTCCGTTGCCTGGTTGTCATTGCTGTTAAACAGCCACTGACCTTATAAAAATGTTTTATCCACAGATAACTTTTCATATTCGTGGGTCACCCCCACCTCACAGCTTCATAGCGCACAGCTGCAGGGTGGAAAACAAGCAATCGCTTTGATTTTTCAAGATTTTTCACGTTCATTGGCTTTGGTGGCATCTCTGTTGACCTTCACACCCTTCAGGTCTTGTATTTCTTGAGTTAAGGTCCTTTCACACAGGGAATCGGTTTTTTTTTGCGTGCGATTATTTCGGACGTCAATATTATTTTTACGAACCCGAATCCTGTCAATACAAGTGTTCACATCAGCGACATTTTCCCGTCCTGTGATATTGCGGCATTTATTTTTTCGGATCATGGTCGATTTTTCTAAAGTCTTGCATATTGTGTGTCCACTTCTAACCAATGAGATTGCGTGTTGTTGCGACGTCAGCTTCACCGGTATATCCAACATAGCTGGCTGATTATTTACGTGTCAGAGAACAGAGTGTTTTTTGATAAAAAACACACATATTACAAAGGTAACCCGAAGGACAACTTGTGGAGAGTCATAGCATCGGATCTCTCATATGATGATGGTTTGTGTGCTTTAACAGTTTGCTAAACGTCTTTGTTTTAACTTTCATCTGTGCTAAGTAACTTTAGCTCATAAGCTAACCTGTTCAGATACAACATACCATATGTATTTTCACGGTCTCAAACTCAATCGCGTTGCTGTCACAGCACCATTAGGTCTTGGTTTACGTTTATGGATTATAGTTTAATGTGCTTATCTGGTAATGGCCCCGACTAAGTACATGCTATCATGACAGACAGCCATCTCAACACTAGTGTGTAATCAGAACTGAAAAACAGTCAGTCTGCTGTTGTGTCAGTCTTCTCGCTCCCACCTGGGATGCAAAGTCGGAAAGTCGCAAAATCGCATCGGGCTTGATGTGTATAGTCAGGCGCATCAAAGTTCGCCTCCAAATATTTCATAATTTTGCGCTCTATATTTGCGTCGGCCCCGCTGTGTAAGGACCTTTAGTTTCATTCTTGCCCTTATCAGTAAGACGTGACTCTTTCACGTCTGCCCCCTGTATTCCCCCATCTATGAAAATCTTAGTTGTCTCATTTATCAGGGGTCTCAAAAGTGATGTAGTAGTGAAAATTCAGAACAGCAGCTACAAGATGAAGATGCGCACTGAAGGTCTACCTCAGTGAAGATATTTTTCACAGGGATATCACCACAGTAGAAGGAACCCCCTCTTAGATCACAGTCCAGGTTTGAACTGATGGGTGACGAAATGAGATGAAAACTCGGTTAGAAACAAGGGGCAGCAGGACCAGTGGGTTTAAAGTGGTGACTCATGGTGTTTGCTCTGGTCATTTTCAGCGGTGTCAGGACCCTGGGGCCCATACGCTGGCCCTTATCTATCGCAGCTCAATAACTGATGTGTCAGCTGTGATCTATGAGTTAAAAGGAGGGGAGGTAGGGGAGAAAAGGTTGGGACCTGGCTGGAGGTGGCCTGAGACCACATGCTTGTGTCATGATGGGTGAAAGCGTGATCGCGTTCTTTCAGGGGGGTGAAGTAAAGCCGACCAAATGTGGTGAATGCGAGGGGTTTATGGAGCAGGGGGGGAGGGAAAGTTGGGAGGGTGTCCTCTGGGTCACATTAAAGGTTTCAGGGTGTAAGAGACTGAGGAGCAGGCTTCATGTCAGCCCTGCTGACTTCTACTTGACTGCAGCACTCAGCACAGAGTGGACACAGCTGTGCTCACAGGCAGGACACAGTGATGGATGGCTGGACATGTGCTGATATTTCTTTGAGTGTCTCTGGATGAGGAGGAGGGGGGGTCCTCTGATGGCCAATGATGGACTAATCAATCACCCTGCAAGGACAAGTCTCTGTACATCCACTCAGGTCTGCATGTCTGCAAACAATAGAGAAGTCCAGGCTTAATGAACACGTGGACCAACATTTGAGACACCAGTCAGTCACTTTGACTTTTTCTATGATCCTGTACAGCTTAATTGTTATGGTATGAAATATAATCGTTCATTAGTGCACTGAGTTTATTATTGAAGTTAGGCTCAACAAAAAAAGTACCTGTGGAGCTTTTTCTTTGGCAAGAGATGTTAAGAAACGTGCGATTATTTCGGACATCAATATTTTTTTGGAACTGGTATCCTGTCAATACAAGCGTTCACATGAGCGACGTTTTCCTGTCCTGTGATATTGTGGCATTTATTTTTTTGACCATGGTCGATTTTTCTAAAGTCTTGCATACTGTTTCAACAAGTGATTTTTAAAAATATATATTTTTAATGCAGTTTGAAACATGAACTCTGTCCTCAAATGCAAACAAACAAAAAAAAGTTATTTTTCTTGGTACAACCATCTAAAGTTTGACAAGTCTGCATTTTTAAATCATTGTCAAAATCAATACGATCTCTTTCCACAGATTTTTTAATGCTTCACCAAACAACTCAGTCTTTTTCTGATGGTGTGACTAAATGTCCACTCTTGTTCTTAATCATGTGGTCTGATACCATTTGATTCACTGTCACCTTTAGATTGTTTTGAACAACAGCAATGTGATCTGTTTAGATTAATGACCCAGCTTCTGTGCAGCAGCCTGCTGTGTGAGCTTCCATACTGAGCCTTGCAGGACCCCCCCCCCCCCTTCCCCCAGACTTATCTAGTTAAGCTCATTAAGACCACAGACCAATTATCACAGAGTCAACATCAGGCTGTAGATTACTGAAGTTGACTCAGCTTTCAGCTCAGTGCAGTCTCCGCTTCCTCATCAGCAGCCCGAGGAGGAAACAGCGCCGTGATCTTTGCTCTTTTTTCACTTCATCACATCTCAGGTGTCAAGGGCATGCACATGCACGACAACTTTTTTTCACTTAAGCTTTGGTAATAGATTGATTTATTGAACCAATTGAAAGGCAAATATTGGAGTCTTAAAACCATGTTTACAAAGCCATTTGAAAGGAAACCCCATACCAAGGTCTTGTAAAAGGTTGGACAGAATAGACTGTGTGGATGTCCTATGATTCCTACCGAAGCTTTTAGAGACAAGGAAGCTTCAACATTTCCAAACCAATTATAATAATAATAATAATAATTATAATAATAATAATAATAATAAAAACTTTATTTTGATAGCACTTTTAAAAACAAAAGTTTACAACATGCTTTGACAAACAGTTGCAAAGCATCAGCACATGGAAATAAAAATGAATAAAAAACAAAAGCTCAGTTAAAAACAAGGCCTCCGAATTGAAGGCCAATTTCATTTGTCATAAGAAACCCAGACAATACAAGAACCCTACGACATAAAATGAGACCATGAGGACCTAAATAAAAACATAAAATAGGTTAGAAAAAGAAATGTAATAAAAAAAGGGGGACAGACAGCAGTAAACAGGATAGTAAATTTAAAAAGGCAATATTAATAATGATAACAAAATCATAATAAAATAATAATGATATTAATGATAAAATGGAATAACAAAAATGAGCAGGAAAACACAATAAAATCAATAAAAGGTCTAAAAGGTGAAATAAGAAAAGAGTATAAGTAAAACAAAGGCTAAAGGACAGTAGGTCGAAATAAGATAAAAGAGGTAAAAGAAAAGAAAAAAGATAAAAAATAAAAGACGGCATCACATAAAAGCAAGTCTGTAAAAGTGAGTTTTTAAATTTGACTTAAAAGAAGCGACTGTCTCTGCACGCCTTATCTCCTCTGGCAGGTCATTCCAAAGTAGAGGAGCTCTGATGGAGAAAGCTCTATCACCTTTAGATTTGAGCCTCGACTTTGGAACGACCAGGAGGCCTTCCGCAAGGGTCTGAGGCTGCGAGTTGGCTCATATGGTATTAAAGCTCTGAAACTTGGAGCAAGTCCTTTGAGTGCTTTAAAAGTAATCAATAAAATATTAAAATCAATTCTGAAACTGACAGGAAGCCAGTGAAGGGAGGCTAAAATTGGGGTCATGTGATGCCGTCTACTAAAACCAGTTAAAAGCCGAGCTGCTGCATTCTGAGTTAGTCTGAGGCTGGAGAGTAATTTCTTTTTTAAACCAGGGAGGAGAGAGTTACAATAGTCCAGTGAGAAAATGAAAGCATGGATTATTTTTTCAAGATCTGGTGGGGACGTAGCATGCGAAATTTTAGAAAAATCGACCATGACCCGAAAAAATAAATGCAGTATTGTTGCTGATGTGAACACTTGAATTGACAGGATATAGGTTAAAGAAAAAATACTGACGTCTGAAAGGACCTTTATCTGTACCACATTTATTTCACCAATAGATTTATAAGTCAAGATCAAAACATTTATTTCAGAGCATTCAATTAATTCTCCAAGCAAGGCATTAACCATCACTCTGAGATTAATCATAATTTTCAAAAACAAGCTGTTTGGTTGGCATGTTGGCAAGGATGAGATGAAAATTCCCTCTATGATCTCATACCTTTAAGACCATCTCATTCACTGAGTGATCTAAGGTGTTAAACTCACAAAATCTTATAATGATGGCCACAGACATTTGATGAACACGCTGCCTGTTCAGCACTTTAACTGCATGTAACAGCCTGTGTTGACTGTGAAGAGGACAGTTCTGCAAATATTCTATTTACATTTAAACGTGTCCCTGTAAGGCCCCCGATTTATCGAAACATCAGCACCAGATCAGCTGATATTTATGCTGGACATCAAAGAAGTACTGATAACTTTGTAGTTGGAGTATACTTGCTTTTTGATGCTCTATAGTGTACTCACATAGTTTTTTTCTCTACTTTGCCTCTCTCTTTACAGCTTCTTGTTTGTATCTGTGTGTGATACTACATCCATTTGCTTCTCCCATGGCTGAGAAGACAGATTAAAGTGTGGGTGAGTGTTTGAATATTCATGGGCTGAGTGAAAAGCTGGATGGGACGAGGACGGCTTAAAGGGACCTGCACCTGTTGAACCTTGATCTGTTTGTATCATAATGTCCTGCAGTGAAAAACAAGTGGAAGAAACAGAGTCCCTTCAAAGAGATGAATGAATATTGATGCCTCATTATGGAGTGCTTCCATCTACAGCAGTGGAGCAGATAAGGTTATTTTACTGTAAACTGAATAACTGATTGAATGTGAACTCAATTCAGTCCAGGTCCAAGTTAGCTGATCCTTGTCAGAGTGTCACTATGCAGAACATGACATAACTTCGGAGGGTGTGAGGACATTTCAATCTGCTGTCTGTCTGCCTTTGGTCACCTATTCTCTGAGTATGGTCTTAGAGAGTCAGGCCCACATGCTGCTACAATCCTTTTCAGTCTTTCTGAAGATTTTCTTGTTTCTCCTGAAGGAAGTTAATATCCAGACAGCGCACTCATGACCCAAAAGGCCTGAATGTGTTTATCATGTGTTAATCATATGTTTTCAGTCAGTCTGCTGTTGAGTCAGTCTTCTCGCTTCCACCCGGGACGCATCTTTTTTCTCCCGTAAAGTCACAAAATCGCATTGCGCTTGATGTGTGTAGTCAGGCGCGTCACAATTTGCCTCTGAATATTTTGTAATTTCATGTTGTATATTTGCATCGTTCCTGGAGTGTAAGGACCTTTACGTTTGTTGCATACCTGCAACACCTGTGCTACGAATAGAAGTTTTCTCAGTCTTCTTACGAAGTATTTTCATTTGGAGATTTTTCCTATCCTAGAGTGGGATGATGTCATTTTAATGTTTGTGGTTCAATGTTTTTCTATGAATATAATGACTCTGGCAAAGCCATTTGGCATTATATTAGAAACACATTCTGTTTAATATAGAGACATGGTCTCACCCTCTTCGCAAACAGCTACAGAGTGCTACCGACTGTGCATTTAGGTCTGCCATGCCCCTAATAATAGAAAACTCTGACCTTACAATAATCCAACTTAATCAGTCAAAAATAAGTCCCCTCCTCCTTTAGTTTGTGTGTGCGTGCGTGCATGTGTGAGAAAAAGTGGAGCCTTTCAGACTAAGGTTGCTTTCACACCTGACCAAGTGGTTCTGAGCTGAAAGTCGCAACATTGATGCATTTATCACTTCTTTCGGTTCTGCTTTCACACTGTGATTTTTAAAGCGCACAAACTTTCCGAGCAGCATCACGTTGCTTAAAGGGACGCTCGTCGAATGAACAAAGTAGGAGGGAAAATCCCTCTGTCCTGCTCCAGAAAAAACAGCAGTAAAGATGGAGCATCATGTGAAGTTGGCTGTTCTGGGGATGTCAGTGGATGTCAGAAGTAGGTTTATGCTGTCATCTGACCATATTTCAAGGAGAACTTTAACCCCTTTGTCTGTCCACGTCTGTCCTCTCGCCATGTTTGTTTTGGTTTGGAGTGCGCGCCATGCTTCCTCTACCCAAGATGCACTGTGTATGTACTGCGTATAGCTTCATTACGAACCAAACCAGGGTTTACTTGCAAGTAAATCGAGATCCACATTTTCAGGTGGACCACAGTTTGCTTGTTTGGTCCGTACCAGAGTTTGGATGATCTTTCACACCTTCACAAACGAAGAGGACTATCTGAGGAAATGGACTCTCGTCCGTTTAAAGCGGACCAAATAGCGCTGGTGTGAAAGCGATGGATGTCTTTGAGTCTGTGATCTTTGGTACTTCAGCAGACAGGTGGACTAGCTCATGCTCATCACCTTTAAACTGCCCCTCTCTGTCAGCAGAGCTTCCTATTTGTGTGTTGTCTACCAATAAAATATGGGGAGAAATCAGCAGCAATGAAAACTTGAAATCATACATTTAACTTTCATTAGTTTGCTCAGTATTTGGTTTAAGATTATAACCTCAGTTTTTATAATACTCAAATACACAGTGGGAATCTTCATCAAGGGGGATGAGGAGGGTTTTGTGCGATGGTTTTCACATCTCTTTAAACGAACAAAGAAGAAGAAGAAGAAAAAAGGATCTTGACATTCATGTTCTTACGTTCATGAGTTGTTAATTTAGATGTTCAGCTCACCATTAGCCAAAATATGAGAGCATTTGATGAATGCTTTCAATTTGATGCATTTATGTGTCTCTCCCTTAGCAGATGAGCAGATGGTTGCCCAGTATAGCATTACACTGAGGAGTCATGAAAAAATACTCCATAAAGATAAAGAATCAAGATATCATACAAGCTTAAGTGTTGACAGTGAGATGTTGCAGATTCAAACTCCTGGTAGAACTTAATAACCAGCTTTTGATAAACTCATTGAGTTTGTTTTTAGAGAGAGACAGTTTGACAGAGAAGTTGTGACAATCATGTCATTTTTCCAAATCCGAAGAACTCTTCACATGTATGACTCAAGTCTCAGATTAAACGTCCTTTCACACCGGGACCGTTTTTATCATGCGATTATTTCGGACGTCAGTGTTTTTTTCGAACACGTTTCCTGTCAATACAAACGTCCACATCATTCCCGTCCTGCGATATTGCGGCATTTATTTTTTCGTATCACGGTCGATTTTTCTAAAGTTTCGCATACTGTGTGTCCACTTCTGACCAATCAGATTGCGTGTTGTTGCGACGTCTGATTCACCGATATATCAAACATGGCCGACCAGCTTATTGTTTATGATTGTTTACACACACATTACAAAAATAACGACCTGAAGGACAACTTGTGAAAAGTCATAGCTTCGGATTTCTGATATGACGATGGTGTGTGCTTTAAAAGTTTGCAAATGTCTTTGTTTTAACTTTCATCTGTGCTAACGTGAGCTAATGGTTGTTACCATAGTTTCATGTGCTTATCTGGTACTGGCCCTGACTCAGTACATGCTATCATGCAGAGGTGGAAATTGTGGAGTCAGCAAGTTATCTCCATGTCATGTATTTGTTCTGCTCAGTTACTGAATCAGGTGCCTTCACTAATGAGCTCACCTTCCTGGCTGCTCATTGAAAGCAGCTGGTTCAGTGACATAGCAGAACAAATACATGGCATGGAGATGACTTGCTGACTCCACAATTCCCACCTCTGCTATCATGACAGAAAGCCATCTCAACACCAGTGTCTAGTCCTCTGCCTCTTCAAACTTGGAGTTAATTGTTTCAGCAGAACTTCAAGTTGTCTAACGGACATCCAAAAACAGGTTCTGAGGCGACCGTGGTACAATTACAGCTCCTGAACCGAGCAGTGAAACTCAGTAAGTTCTCTTCTTTTTTGTAATATTTGATGCACCCATGTGCTACGTTTATCTTTCTTTTGAGAAAGCAAAAGGAGTACCAATTCACCATCACTTGAAGTTGAAGTAGACTCAATTTTTATCTTCTCATTTCCACCCGGGACGCTGTAGATTGTTAAGGGAAGGTCCCGCCCTTCTTCGCCACTGATTGGCTATAAGTCCTGACTGTTTGGCTTGAGCGTGTGATAACGTTTCCAGCTGTTCTAGCCAATCAGAGACGAAGGAGGCGGGACTTTCCCCAGCAAAAGTCCTTCCCGGGATGCGTCTTTTTCCCCCCGGAAAGTCGCAAAATTGCATCGGGCTTGATATGTTTAGTCAGGCGCGTCAAAATTCACCTCCGAATATTTCGTATTTTCGCGTTCTATATTCGCGTCAGCCCCGGTGTGTAAGGACCTTCAGTCTTAAACAGCTACCATCAACACTGTCACCCAGCATGCATCAGAGTGATAGACATCATTTTCCTCAGTCTTACATTATCATATTTATGATTATTGTCGATTATTTTTGGTTGAACAACTTGCTCAATAATGTTTTCATCCTTTGACTCACATTTGGTGAGTGGTCAGAGCATTTCACAATAGACACAAAAGAGAAGTTGAATCCATATTTTCCCATTTTGCGTGCTGTTTGTCGTTGTTTCTCTCTGCCCATCCCTGGTTTAGTTTTTATCAGATGCTTTGCTGTTAAGTCATGATTTTACATTATTCCTGCATGGAAATCTGCCATTAGAGTGAAAAGTGATCATCACCATGGCCTCAACAAGAGTAATCAAATCAGCTCTAAGCTCACGTCATCAACCCTCTTCTCTGGGTTATCAGTTATGCACCAGTGAACAAAAAACCCTGAGAGTTTGGCATCAAATCCACAGATCACGTGTGACTGTGTGAAGACGTGGGTCACAACATGACTAGTCTATATTCTGATTGAGGAGGCGTTGTTCCTCTAAATCCATTGTATGTTTTGGCCCACTCTGGTGAATGGCAGTGTTTGTGTTTTTAGTGCTCGCTGTGCCATTAGCTTCAGCCTCTACAAAGAGTCCAGAGTGACCTGGCAGGCGCTGTCCTTTCTCATGGCCCATGGTCCTGCTCTGTGAATGGATGTGCTGGCCTTTCTTCAGGACCTTCGGCCAGCATTGTGAATGGAGGGGGGTAGGGTGATTTAAAGCTTGTGGTCAGAGGAGCAGGTGAAGGTCAGGCCAGCAGAGGTCAACCCCGGAACATTCAATTTTCTTCAATATGACTGCGGTCAGTTAGATGGAGCTGTAATGACCAGAATGACCGAAGCAATCTGGCATGGCAGCCAGCCCACTGTCACACAGACATGATGTAGGCCTTTCAGGAGCAGCCATGCCGTTTTGTAGGCTGAAAAAGTCAAGTCATTGAGGGTCAATTTATCCAGATCACATAGCAACACGTGAAATCCACCTTCCCTTAAGCTTTCTCAGAGGACAGATACTGCCACAAATAAAGGGAAACATGCAGGAAGCTTCAGACCTTGTGAAGTGAGAGTGTTGTGTCAGATTTGGGGTATAGGCTCCATAAAAAATTATATTTTATGATGGAGTATGAAATTCAGGCCTCCTCCATATGTTGCCCTGCATTTCTAACTGTAATAGATAGACAGTATGTTGAGTAGCAGGTGAGATCTACAACTGTTGTCATCTTATAGAGAGCCATCTTACTCGAAAACATTGATTGATCAGCAAAGTATTGTAGGTCCAGAGTATCTGAACTTCTGAAGGGATGATAACCTGCAGGAGAAGTCCACATCAGCAACAGGTGAACTCTGTGTTCGGGTTCTAGCCCCACTTTTTGGTGGTCTCTCCTGTTTGGTCCAATTGGAAACTGTGGAAAGCACTGCTTTAAAAGTTAATGAACACATAATTTAATGGTTTTAAAATCAATTAAACCCAGAGAGGAGGGCAAATAGTTCAGCAAAATTTACAATAACGTTCCTCAGAGTCAAATTACTAAGAATTGGAGGATTTCATCATTTGCAGAACAAAAAGTTATGAAGTGTTTCAGAGTATCTGGAAAGATCTCTGTGAAAAAAGGACAAAGCCATCAGCCAACACTGGAAGGCAATGCATTTTAAACAGACATGACTCTGTAATGGGAATCACTGTATGAGCTAAAACTGCATACCATGAAAACTGTATCAACATGGTTGAGTAACAGTTTCTACTTCACTGGGCTTGTGCATGTTTATGAGTCACAGTGGAAGACTGTGCTGTGGCCTGGTTAGAGAAAACTAGGCATTCTTCCAGAAATCTTGGACACATAGCATCCTCTGCTCCAAAGACAAGAGTGACCAGCCTGAGTGCACAGTTCAAAAGCCAGCTTTCTGCTCCCCATCACAAGAACCAGACCTTTCAATTATGACCATCAAAAATAAGTTGAATAATGACAGCTCCAAAAATACATACTTTCACCTCCTTAGTACAGAGAATGAATTTAGTGAGTCACTTAGAGCAACTGTGGTCAAAACTGCTCGATCCAAGCAACAGAAAGATCGGACTACAAAAACAGTTGAGGGTTAAAGTTCTTGTTCTTCAGATTAAAAAAAAGGAGAAAAAAATGTTTTTTTTTTGTTTCATTGTATTTTTATAAAAAGCTACAAACAGTAAATGTACCTGAATTGTCATCTCAGACATCCACAACAATGAACCAAAGTCAGTAAAAGACCGGGCTGTGGGAGGGACTCACATCACCTACTTGTCACATTATCAACTGGAGTGAAAGCATGTGTTAGAAAGGCCCTGTGTGCCACTGGGGTGTGACTGTGACTGAGTGAGTGAGTGAGGGGAACTCTGTTTGTGTTAGCTATGTGTGTGTGTGTGTGTGTGTGTGTGTGTGTGTGTGTGTGTGCGCGCGCGTACCCATGTGTAATTGAGTGGATGAATAGCAGCCTGGGCTGTCACATTAGCCATGGTTGGGAGTGTTGGTGGGTGTTTTTCTGTCACTGCGTGTTTAGCTCTGGATGAGATGGCCTGTCACAGTAAAACACACTCTCTCTCTCTCAGTCTGAGGGGGCAGAGAAGAAAGAGTCAAAGTGGAAAAAGAAGAAACACAGACAGGCCTCCTGCTTGCCTGGTTCCTGATGTGCTTTGTGCACTGAGACAAGACAGTAAATGTGTAGGTGTTTGTAGCTCACAATAGACTGTGAACAGAATCATCGGCCTCCCTTGTTGCAGATCTAGCTGCCACATTTCCATATCTATACCTGCTTAAACCTCAGTTCAGACAAGAAAACAACTTTGTTAAAGGGCACAGTCTGTGCACAGTAAAAATCAAATTGTGTTAGTCTGATATCTTACAAATAATTCATGCTCAGGACTTTCCAGGCCGTGAGGCTGTGGCCCCTCAATGATGGCACAGAAGTGGCCCCCAGTCATGATCTGTCTGACCCTGGGGCTTGTTGTTAAGTCTGCAGTCTCCCTCTCTGATGAGTCGTTAACATAAACAGGTCTGTTGTATGAGGTTTAGTCCAGAAAAGCTGGTTGGTAAAAGAATGAAATAAAATACCTGAAAGTCAACCAAGTTCCAACTTTTCATATTTCATCCGCCAGCATAACAAGGCTTTCCTTCACTCTTTAGGCCTCCAAAATACTGGACTCTGACTCTGAGCATGGAAGAGCCCCACATGGGTTTAAACTGAAGTTGGCTGCATTTCATGAGCGTGTTTAACTTCTTGTTACAACATTAAAAAAGTGATTAGGAAGCCAAAATACTTAATCTTCTGGAAGTTTGTGCCCTAAAAAAGGGTACCTCCTTTCTTGATTTGGTCACAAGTTTAGGATCACACCTCAGTTTCAGTTTCAGACATTCAGTTTCAGAGCAATGTACGATGGGATATACATAGTGAAAACACTCTTTTCTATAGCTCAGAACCTTTTCAACAAACAATCCCAAAGCTTCATCTATTTTTTTTCTCCCCTACTTCCTTTGCTGAGGTTTGTTTGAAGTTTGGCTTGCTAGTAACATGGTTATGCCATTCAACTTTTGTATCAAAGCTCAGCATTTAAACTCTGTAGAAAGCTGAGGCCAGTTTCAGTCTAAGTGTTGACACAGAAGATAAAATCCTTTCCCATTATCCAGGTACGTAAGGGGGCTTTCACGCCTACATCGTTTGGTCTGGATTGTCTGACTTTTCTGTTTAGTCTCAATTAAAATGATAGGTGTGAAACCTCCCCAGGACCTTGGTCCGGACCAAACAGCCGAACCTTGGTCCGACCAAAAGAGGTGGTCTCGGTCCGGACCAAACTGAACCGCGGTCTAGTTCATGCTCAGAGTGAAAGCGTTTGTTATTATGCGTAATGGAGATTGTCCACGAACTGAAAATTTTACAATATTGTAGATACTTCAGCATTGACAGCTTAGCTTTTCAAAATTTTACAACAAAGACTTTCTCTCCAGAGTTGTTGTTGCAGTGGCTCTGAGGATTGTTTACTTTCTTTTCCTTTCCTGTCGATGTTGATAAAGTTGTCGTCTAATGATAAAATTCATAAGATGAACTTGGACCAGCCTCATGTACAGCTCTTAAAGTTATTGCTGTTGGTAGCTAAAAATCAACAGTAATATGATGGGGGGAATGATGATTTTATTCATGTTTACAATATTCAAGACCCTTGTTATTTAACGTGTTGACGTCAGATGCCCGCCGGCCAAATGACCAATCAATGTAAACTACAGAGACATGCAAAGCATGTAGTTGATGACAATATCCCATAGGTACGTCATGTAAAGTCTGTTAGTCCGTTTGCAATAATGACAGTGTGAAACCTTAACAGACCGAACCAAATGTATACAATGTAACAAAAACACGGACCTTGGTTCGAACCTTGATCCGGACTTCTAGGTGTAAAAACACCCTTAGTCTGACTAGAAGTTTGTTTCGGTGTGATTCCAGTTGAACTGATGTGCTAATGTGTATTTTAGAAGTCCAATTTCCTATGCAAAAATGTTTTGAACAACATGTAAATAAATCAAGTATAATACACTCAGGATGGCATCTAAGGGGTCAGCCTCTTTCTTACTCTCCATCTCTGCTCCACCTTTCCTCTACACCAGGGGTTCTCAAATTGGTCTACAGTCCAACCGATTAGGACTCTGCTACATCTCCTTTGTACTAATAGCCAGTGAGTCCACGCCCCCGCGGTTGAGAACCACTGTCATAGAGGGAATATAATTTCATCTGCACAATACGAGAGTACTGTTGGATCAGTGTATGTCATGGCTAATGCCATGCCTCAATGTTGCCATTGTTATTTTGTACTAGCTGTAGATTAATTATCACCAGCTTGCTTGACTAGTTTAGCTGGAACTAAAGTTGTCCACAACATCATATTTTGTTGTAAGTGGTCAGGACCTTGTAGCACTTAAACTTACAGCACAATAAACCAAACCCCTGAGTCCCACAAATGATGGTGCTTTCAGAGAGGTCTGTTCACACTGACTGCTCACAGCAGACCACTGAGAAATGTCCCTGTACCCCAGACAAACAGCGGATGGGTACTTATGAGTAGTTGCTGCTACTGAGTAAAGTATTATAAACTAAAATAATTCCTTCTTTCTTAATTGTTCTGATCATCCTGCACATTGGTCACCCTGAGGTCAATACGACTAAAGTGTAGAGCTAACCCAAAAGGATGTGCTAGAAAGCCTATTTAAGATAAAATGACCTCATTTATGTGGAAGATGTCACGTAACTGTCTACATGTAAGTATTGCAGTGAGGGAAGGCTGAAGTCTTCCGGCGTACCGCCACAGTCTTGATGGCGTTGGATTTGACACTGATAAATGCACTTCAGTGTTGATCCAGAGCTGAACCAGCAGTCACACATTAACCAAAGATCAATAGTGGTGAGCTGACTGTGTGTACAACCTGTGCCTGTTTGTCTTCGTCTGATAGCTCCAGTGCTGTGATCACCGGCTGGGAGGTGTTTTTCATTAAGCATCCAAGAAACAGATAATCTTTAACATGGTCACTGCGGTCACATGTCAACACGTGGTCTTGTCCCAAACTGCAGTCTCAGACTAACTGTCAGATAGCACCATCATACAAACTTCAAAAATGCTTTCCTCTCCAAAATACAGGTTTAAAACTTATCAGGTGATTGGCACAATTCAAAATCACAGAGCTGGGAGACTAGCTATCCGTTGGTCAATTAGGACCGGCATTGAGATAATGCATAATGAATTGTCATGGATGAAAGTTGGTGAAAGACTAGCTTGTAGAAAGAGATTATTCTTGATTATACCTAATGTCATGACTGGTTCATTTATCTTCTTTACTTAAATTCATTTTTTTTTCTGGTTGTCGTTTTTATATTGATATTATCTTGACCTGTATGTACTTTATGTCATATTTTATTCATTATGGTACTTTTCGTCACTTAGAATATTGTTTGTCTTTGGTACACCAATGTGTATATTGAAGGTGTATATTGTAGGCACTACACCACTATTTTGCAAATTTATTAACCAAAAAAAAAAAAACCAGAAATAAATCATGTACATAAGTATTCACAATGTTTGCTCAGTACTTTGTAGCTGCACCTTTGGCAGCAGTTACAGCCTCAAGTCTTTTTGAGTACGATGCTAAAAGCTTGGTACATCTATTTTTGGACAGGTTCTCCCATCCTTCTTTGCAGAACCTCTCAAGCTCCAATAAGTTGGATGGAGAGCATTGGCGCACAACCATCTTCAGATCTCTCCAGAGATGTTCAGTTGGGTTCAAGTCTGGGCTGCTGTGTTATCTCAGCTGTTTGCTCAGGGTCATTGTCCTGTTCAAAGATGAATCTTGTTCCTGATGCTGAAAAACATCCCCACAGCATGTTGCTGCCACCATCATGCTTTACTGTAGGGATGGTACTGGAATGGTGATGAACGGTGCAAAGTTTCCACTCTGACTCTTTGAACCTGGACTGACTGTTTAAACCTGGACTGGCTGTCTCTTTGTAGGGTTGGTTGGCCGTCTCTGGCGCAGTGCTACCACAGTTTTTTGTGTTTTTGTTACATTGTGCTGGACAATTTTCTCAACCCTCAGGACTTCTTTATGCTTCTGTCACAAAGCTCTCACTGAAGTTGGTCAAAGGCCTTTTTGGTATTTTTCACCCTCCTCCTGGAATTTTCTACAGAATGACTTGAAACTCCAAGAGTCATTGAATGTTTTTAAACCTGAAATGAAAGAATTTGAAGAAGAGTCTTTTGAGTATC
This sequence comes from Xyrichtys novacula, assembly GCA_962446985.1. NCBI lineage: Eukaryota > Metazoa > Chordata > Actinopteri > Labriformes > Labridae > Xyrichtys > Xyrichtys novacula. The sequence continues at coordinate 12,626,295 of OY660887.1, read as the reverse complement.
TTTGTTGTTTGATGACCTGGTTGCTCTTGTTGATCTATTATTGTCCATTTTTTTGAACTGTATTGTGGTTCCCTGTGTGTCTGTGTCTGCAGCTGTGTGGTTTTGCTGCTGCCTTGGCCAGGTGTCCAGCGAAATAGAGATTTTTAATCTCAATGGGCTGAAATAAGGGTTATATACAAAACTAATAGGCCAGATGTTCACTTTCACTTCTGAGAAATCTTGTTTCCTTTGATACTGAATCTTAAATTTATAATACATATAAATAAGCATAATTCATGTCAGATAAGGTCAGTCAGCTGTTTGTCACATTACCCCGTCACTCACCTGCTTCTCCGCCTTTATCGCTGTGAGGTCAGCCCTTCAAACCTAAAGGGAATCATTATGTGTGGTTGCCTGTTTTAGCTCCAGCCAGCACAATGGTGTCAGGGTTAAAAGCAGTATTCACTTCCAGCTCCAGTCTTTGGTTTCCTCACAGCTCCATGCTGAGGCCCTGCAGAGACTGACCACTTCTATGAATATACTCTTGATTACTAATGCCTATATTGTCCCCAGCGGACGGTGAGTGATTTCAGAGATCTTAAGGGATGTTCATGTTTACTCTTACCACTCAAGAAGGAGCCACTTGAGGCTCCTGAGAAAGCAGTTTTTGAAACTCAAGAAAGGGAAGGCAGTTATTATTGAACTGGTCTTTTAGTGCCATTGTAGTAACAGTAATATGGTGGCTAGCTTGAAGACTTTTCTATCTGTTTGTGTTTAAGAGCTGAGAGGCCCATCATTGAGACTGAAGACAAAGGTCCAACACAATACTGTGAGGAAACATAGACCAGAGATGGACCAGAGCTAAACAGACTGCACCTGCTTGTCTGTCTGCACCTACACACAGATCTTCTACCCTAATTCAATTTCATTTTAAGATATGAGCTTTTATGTTCCTCCCCCAGGCCTGCTTATTCTGAACAAGGGCAAACTTGAGCATAATGGTATGATTTATTAAACATCATACCTAACTGCAAAACATTTATAAATCACACAGAACTGATTTAGTGCACCACAAGAAGTCATCATTTCTGTGATTCTCAGATGGAAAACGGTGTAATTATTACTTACACGCCCTAGCAAGAGTGTGGGTGCTTTAAATAAAATGAAATATGAACTAGAATATACAACAAAGAAATCATCACAACAGTTTTAATATGATTAGATGGACACTGGTTACAGTACATGACTTATTTACTCATAACTTTGTTTATTTGCTGTCATCAAGTATAGCTATGGCAATCTCAAACAATGTCCACCAAATACATAAATAAATAGATAGATAGATAGATAGATAGATAGATAGATAGATAGATAGATAGATAGATAGATAGATAGATAGATAGATAGATAGAAAGAAAGTGAAGCTGTCAGAGGTCTATATTCTCAGTTACACTTGATGAAGTCACATAAAAATAATGTGCTACATTTTAATATTCAGTGAGTTCTCAAAATTTCATTAGGAGTTGTTATCAGTTTTTCATTAAACATATTACTGCATTATAACATTTCATGAACACTGATATAAGTTATTAAAAATGTTTATTAGATCTTGAACAAAAATGTTGTGAAGCCTTAAACGATTTCTTAAATGTGTTTGTTTTTAATTTAATGTAGGTGAAGTACAGACCAATTACAAATGGCCATTACTGTGGTGGTGACTGCTCAAAATGTCAGTGTGTTTTAAGACAAACTGTGATCAATTTTCTCTTTGACATTTGCTATTTTCACAATTTCACTTTTGATAACAATGCAGGTGGCATCTGATATAACCTGTAGAGTTTCAGCGACTTTATCGAGAGCCTGACGCTTATGCCTTAAATGTCCTGTCACACCAGGAGCGTTTTTTTTCGTGCCATTATTTCGGACGTCAATATTTTTTTTTTCGAACCCATATCCTGTCAATACAAGCGTTCACATCAGCGACATATTCCCGTCCTGCGATATCACAGCATTTATTTTTTTCGGATCATGGTCAATTTTTTTATAGTTTCACATACAATGTGTCCACTTCTGACCAATCAGATTGCGTGTTGTTGTGATGTCTTATTCACCGGTATATCCAACATGGCCGACCGGGTGATTGTTTACGTGTCGGAGAACAGAGTGCTTTTTGATAAAAGACACAAATATTACAGGGATAATGACCTGAAGGACAACTTGTGGAGAGTCATAGCATCAGATTTCTCATATGACGATGGTTTGTGTGCTTTAACAGTTTGCTAAACGTCTTTGTTTTAACTTTCATCTGTGCTAAGTAACTTTAGCTCGTAAGCTAACCTGTTCAGATACAACATACCATATGTATTTTCACTGCCTCAAACTCAATCGTGTTGCTGTCACAGCACCATTAGGATGTGTATAATAGAAATATAGAAATATATATAGAAATTTTCGTAATTTCGCGTTATATATTTGCGCCGGCCCCGGTGTGTAAAGACCTTAACTACATGAAGAGTAAGTCTGTGTAAGAATAAACATCTCACAGAGACTGAGCAGCTACTTAGAGGAGAGACATTTTCATCAGATCAAGTATATTTTGCCCGTTACTGAGTGACATCTTGATTACAATCTTTAGTTATAAGTGTTATAAGACAATTTGAGCTTTATATTCAGTTTGAAAGTCTAATAGCTGATGTAATTAGTCTGAGATGATAAAATGCAGTTGTTGACTGACTATGACCTGAGCATGGTAGAATAATGCTCTGAATCACACAAAGCTCTGAATCACAAATGGGTGGCTGGTATGGTAACCTTTTATAATCCCATTGTCCACACCGCTGTCAGGGTCTGTTTACAGCAGGAGACGCTGAGTTACCGCCACAGTTATGGCAGCTACGCAAGATGGCGCCACACACAAACCGTTATTTGATTCGTTACCCTTTTTGCATGTTGCATTGAAAGAGTAAGTTCAACATTATGGTAAGAAAGTCAAAAGTTGGAGAAAACAATTTGGGGAAAAAAGGTAAAAGAAAAACTGTTGAGAAAGAGAGTTGATCAAAGGACATGTTGGTCTCCTATTATAAGCTCTGTCGCTTATACGACCGTCAGACACAGTGAAGTGAAAATGATCACAGACCACATCCAGGTGCTGAATCCCTGTGCTGATTCAGGGACTTACAGCATGCAGGTGCTGTTAGTAAATGAAGAAAGGGTTTTAGGGTGCATTCACACCACCCTTGTTGGGTCTGGTTGAACCGAACCCTGGAGCGTTTACCCCCTTGGTGCTGTTCATTTGGGTCAGTGTGAACACTGACCTCAAACTCTCATGACAGGCGAAGACAGCAGAGCAGGGATTGTATTCCCGCATAAACTAATGACCAATAACGGAACGATATTCGCGGTCATGTGACTTCCGATTCAGTTTTCTGGAAACAATCAAAACAAATGTATCGTCTTGCCTTGGATTCAAATCAGGAAACGGACCTTTAGGTGTGAACACGACCTAAGATTGGTGTATAACAAAGGCAAAAAGAAAGACCATGTAGCCTACAGACGACTTTTGTGTGGCGTGTTTGTGAACCATCAATATCGGAGCAGTTAGCTCAACGAGCATCTCATGCTGGCAGACGACAGACTAATTGTTGATTTGTAAATGTTGACCATGTGTTTTGAAAATGCACTGTAGTATTAGTATTAGTTCCAGAGGTTTGCTAGCACACACAGACGACAGCTGTAGCTCTATGTTTCACCGCCGACAGCAGGAGCGGGCAGCTGATTATGGGCCTTTCAAAGAGGTCTGATGTGTGCTGAGCCTAAATGACTGTGTGTGTAAGCACTGTTGATGGACTCATTTCCTGTTAAAAGGATCTTTATAAGGACATCTGAAGTTCAGTCTCGCCAACTTTGATTCACTGTTATCAGCTTCTTACATTCTACTTATGTACTGTTTTCAGTTTGCAGCTCTTTCCACATCAGTACTGCGTTTTGTTTATCATAGATCTTCTTCTTCTTATTATTATTATTATTATTATTATTATTTACGCTCAGTTTTCCCCACTCATAGATTTCCAATGATCAGAGTGACTATAATGAAGACAAAAAGACACTTCTCTTGCCTTGGACCAAAAACATATACACACACACTTTCTCACAGACACACAAAAGCCCTATCACTGAAATGCTGTGTGAGTGGGGGATGGGCTCTGAGACAAAACATGGCAGGCGACTGGGTGACCTAAAGGCGTAGGTCTTCATTAACATGACATCAACTTCAAGAGAGTCTCCACCCACAGAGGCTGCAGGCTGCATCTGCCTCTGTGGCATGTATCCCTTCTTTATGATATGGTTGTCCATTCATCCAAACTTTGTGGTACATTTAAGTTCAGCACTCATCTACTTCAACCCCACCTCATGTTGGGATGATTGCTACTGGATTCTTAATCCTCAATTGCATCTTAGTAAAGTACTCTAACTGGACTCCTAGCTTTCTGTTAGTAAAACCATTATTAGTCCCCAAAGGGCTTTTTACATAGATCCCAGTGTCCTTAACCGTATCTGATCATGCTTTAGGTGTGTGGGAGTTTTGTGAATGCACAAGTTGTGATTCTGCTTTCAGTAAATATTTCTTTTTTCAGAACAGACATTTATGTGGACTTTTTGAAGGGGAACTCTCCACATGAGGAGTCCGCTGAGCTCTACACCATGGGCACTTTTTTCTCTCTGCATTTACACTGACATAGTGGTGACACCTTAAAGTGGTATAACCTGGCCAGCAGTCCAATTGAGATTAAAAATCTCTTTCATTAGAGAGGCCTGGCCAATGTAGTACTCAAAGTCAATGAAGAGATAAAACAGATAAAGGTGCATGTACAATAAAACAGCAGAGTAACAGCTGTTCAAAGAGGTGGCCTCTCATGAAAAAACAGTGACCTTCCTCCTCTACTGTATTCTTTATTGATACTCCTAAAATTATTTAATGACACGAGTGTTTAATCTGAGAATTTCTTGAAGGGTGTTCCATAACCATGGTGCATGATGGGAGAATAATGTTTTGCCCAGCCCTGTCTAAAGGTCCTTACACACCGGGCCAACGCTAATATAGCATGCAAAATTACAAAATATAATATTATGAGCTAAAAAAATATTCACGTCCGAAATAATCGCACATAAAAAATTGTCCTGGTGTGAAAGGATCTTAAGACCAAAAGCAACTACTCTGGGGTTCACAGAGTTGATAGAGAGGAGGCTCCTGAGGTATTCTGGGAGTTTACCCTGCAGAGCTTTATAGATGAATAAATACCAGTGTGTTGTTGTCTGCGAATGCTTAGTGATGTCCAACCAGCCAGATCATAGAGAATGCAGTGATGAGCGAGAGATGCTTAAGTATTGTGTCTTACACAACACAACAGACAATATAGAGGACACAAAACAATAAAAACATTCTACCAGGCTTAAAAAAAAATGGGGCTTGAATATCTGAGATATTTAGGGCCTGATCTCCTAAAGTTTTGCATGTGCAAAAACACGTGCAAACTTGATAGCACACGTACACCTGATCTACTAACCAGGTGCACTGAGGATTGCGTCTGTCAAATGAGCAAAACACTGCGCGCAATCGATTTAGTGTATTTGCCTTCATGAATATGCAGAATGTATGTAGATCATCAGAACGCACAAAATTCTGTGAGGAGCAGGTGCAAATGAAATCATTTAGCACCCGCAGTGTGATCTATCAAACTCGGAAACCGATTGCTGTCGCTGTTTTGTGTCTCTATTTAGCACGTTTAGCACGTGCAAACTGACACAGCATTACGCACAGTCATTGTGGGGAGAAGGATGCAGAAGAGCCATGATACACGCCAAGGTCCTTGTCCAAAAGCTTGTGATTTATTTAATTTTTCTGGTAAATGATGATTTTCATAAATAATGTCAAACATGGAACAGACAAAAAAAATGTATCTGTTTGTCTTATTAATTTTAAATCGATTTAATCCCTTTTTTGTTTTCTAGTATATAGCCTTGTATCTGTAAAGCACTTTGAATTGTCTTGTGTATGAATGGTGCTATACAAATAAACTTGCCTTGCCTTTTATGCAGTTCCCCAAAACGATATGTGCTACTCTATGGCTTCAAACACTCTGCTCTCATAAACTCTCCATGGTGACGTACGATAGAGCACGCAATATCCTCCTTATAAGAGGACGGTCCACACCACTGTTGCACCCGTTAATTGCGCACGCAATGATAGTAGACCACCCGCAACACATGCAATTTTTTAGTTTGCACATGCAATTTAGCGCTCAGTATTTGGGATCTTAGTAGATCAGGCCCTTAGTCTTTATGCACAACCGATTATTCATTTGAGCAAATCGCTTTGCTCTGGTATGTATGTGAGCCGAACACTCAGTCCAGGCTATAAAGGTGCACAACCTCCTCATGTATGGCTGACTGATCAAAACTCGTTCTCAGTGAAACTGCCTTCACAGCTGAAGATGGGAAAAAAAAGTGTCATGTCACCTGCTGTACAGAGGTATCAAGGCTTTTTTTTTTTTATTATTATTATTATTATTTTAGTTTTTCTTAATCATTTTGGCTCGCTTTTGAAAACAGCCTGACTCCAACTTTCTTTGAATAATAGTCACAACAGTTTCACAGTACATCACAAAATTTCATTACATTTTAAAATCTTTTTTTGTCAGTTTATCTGCATAAACAGCAAAAAAATAAAAAAATCATATCATCCAGAATGTCAGAGTATTTGCTTTTGCTTGCCAGGAAACTACCATAAATGTTCAAAGCTCCATCTCCACTTCACCCGTCCACCATGTGTTTCAGCCATCCACAGGTACAGGCACGTCAATCATTAACCAACTTTGTGGGGCCCTGAAATGGGATGATAACACCCAATAAAGCCATTTGGCACATCTCCATCACTGGTCTGCTGCTTTACAGTTTCAAATAGACTCCAATCTAATGGCATCCATTAATCACCTGCTGTACAAATATAGGGGGCAGGATGGGGGGTAGGTGGGTGATTGGTGCAGGGGAGTTTGAGAACATTGATATTGAAAGCTACTGACTGTTTAGATTGACAAAGATCCCTCTTATTACTGGGAAACTTTGAAGAGCATGAATATGGTGTATAAATCTGTAACACTGCTGCAAACCCTCTTCAGCTGCATCCTGACCACAGCTGCTGTGATTAAAAGTTTGTTTTTTTTAGTTCTAACCTTGCATCAAAAAATCAAGTGAGTAAAGGTCCTTACACACTGGGGCTGAGACGAATATAGCACACGAAATTACGAAATATTCGGAAGCGAATTTTGACGCGCCTGACTATACACATCAAGCCCGATGCGATTTTGCGACTTTCCGGGAGGAAAAAGGTGCGTCCTGGGTGAAAGCGAGAAGACTGACACAACAGCAGACTGACTGTTTTTCAGTTCTGATTAGACACTAGTGTTGAGATGGCTGTCTGTCATGATAGCATGTACTAAGTCGGGGCCAGTACCAGATAAGCACATTAAACTATAATCCATAAACGTAAGGTAACAACTGAGACCTAATGGTGCTGTGACAGCAACACGATTGAGTTTGAGACAGTGAAAATACATATGGTATGTTGTATCTGAACAGGTTAGCTTACGAGCTAAAGTTACTTAGCACAGATGAAAGTTAAAACAAAGACGTTTAGCAAACTGTTAAAGTAAACAAACCATCGTTATATGAGAAATCTGATACTATGACTCTTCACAAGTTGTCTTTCAGGTTGTTATCTTTGCAATGTTTGTGTCTTTTATCAAAAAGCACTCTGTTCTCTGACACGTAAACAATCAGCTGGTCAGCCATGTTGGATATACCGGTGAATCTGACATTGCAACAACATGCAATCTGATTGGTCAGAAGTGGACACACAGTATGCTTAACTTTAGAAAAATTGACAGGATACGAGTTAAAAAAATATATCGACGTCCGAAATAATCGCACAACAAAAATGGTCCCCGGGTGAAAGGACCTTGAGCCGATAGCTGTGTAAATGCACCGTACACTCAGCTTGAGTTTTACGTGTCCGTCCACATTTGCAGGGTACGACATGTATTCAGCAGTAACACCTCCACTGCAAAAAGTTCTAATCAGTCTCCTCAGTGAAAGTTCACGTACGACACGTTTCAATTCACAGTGTTAACATGTTCATGGTAGAATCGATGTGTGATTGGCCACCGTGACTAAACAGCTGTATTTGTAAAGATGGGAGTCAAAATGGGCTGATAAAAGTCCGCCTGTTAATCACTTCAAAAGTGGCTGACCATCCAGTCACCAGCTCCCCCTGCCCTCCACATGGGTGGCTGGACACAACACAAAACATCTGCACTGACACTTCACCTCTGTCTGTGGCTTAAAGGAGTTTAAGTATGTGTCTAAGTGTGAGTGTGTGTTTCTGAGGCCCATTCTCCTCGGTCACTTTTAGAGGATCCACTTGAACCCAGAGGGCCTCTTTTCCTCCCCCCAATGTCTGACCAGGTTCTGACCTCCAAACCACGGAGTTCAAAGTTCTGCTGTGTGTTTGCACTGGGCTCTCTGAGCTGGTCACACTTATATAAAATAAAGGCTGGTTGGTTCTTTGCTTTGCTTTTTTCTTTTATTGAGATACAACAAAAGAGACGGAGCTGGTAATGAGAAGTTAATGCTCGTCAGGCCCATCAGTGATCCACCTCCAGCGGAGGGAAAACTAACCCTTCACAGATGTTAGCCTCAGACAGCACATCTGTTTCCCAACATGGGAGCTTCAGTCAGTGTTGCTACAACCATTCAGCTTAACTGAACTGATATCTACTGACGCCAAGTTAAAACTACCGATATACATGTTAACTCCACAGAAGGAATGAAACTGGAGGAAGAATTTAGTCCACCATTATCATCGATGACAGTCGGTTCAGTCAGATCAACAAGTAGCTGCAGCTCAAAAAATCTGAATATCATGGAACAAGTTTAGTGTTTTCATGGGTTATTTTATTTCAGGAACAGAAAATGTCAAATATTCCAAATTTACTACACATATATGGACTAAAATATTTCAAAAGTTCCTCTGTTTTGGTTTGGATTATTACGGTCTACAACTCAAGGGTTAAAAGAAATAATCTCCTAAATATTGGAATAGTTTTTATGTCAAGTTTGAGTAAATAACTGTTAAAGTAGAACCAACCATGGATCTGTCTACCTTAAAGGTACAGTCAACCACAGTCATGGTTCACACTGCTGACTAGATGTTTATTAGGACCATCAGTGACCCCCTTCTGTAAGAAGGATCAGCCACAGTGGGTCACTACTGAAAAGTCTGGCTGTTCACAGAGTCTGTATAGATGCAGATTCATGAAAGATGACTGAAGGGAACGGTGAGGGAGGAAAAGAAGACCAAGCAATAGGGATGAGTGCAGCCTCAAGAGGACTCAGACAACCCAGATTCAAGAACTTAGGGGTGCTTCACAAAGACTAGATTGAGGCTGGAGTCAGAGCATCTACTGTGCATCCTCTACGCACAGATGAGCCAAGAAACTGGACTACAAGTGTAGTAGTCCTACTTTCAAGACCTTACTGAACCAGAGATAATGTCAGAGAGTGTCACCTGGGCTAAGAATAACAAGATCTGGACAACTGCTCAGAGGTCCTAAGTCCCGTTTTAAGTTGAAAGTCAAATCAGTATCTCAGGCTACGTTCACACTGCAGGTTATGATGCACAATTCAGTTTTTTTGTTAAATCCGATCTTTTTGTGCGATTGTTACATTACAACAACAAATGCGACATCTAATGTGAACGGAATGAGTCCGTGAAGTGACTCGCATTTGCACAAAGCACAAATTGCTTTCCGTGCCTGTTTGTGTTGTCGAACAATGGTGATGTTTGTCACATATTCATGACGTATAGGTCGGATGAACGCGACCTGAGCGTCCACACTGCAGTCACATCGGATACATATCTGATTTATATCGACGTACAGAAAAGGCCTGGGTCACATTTGAAAAAAGCTGAATTGCACTGTTCACACACATGAAAAAATCTGAATTGACCTGCAGTGGGAACATAGCCTCAGTTGAAAATAAAGGTCCCAAAGTCTGGAGGAGGATCAGAGAGGCTCAAAATCCAAGGTGTTTGAACTCCAGCATGAAGTTTGAACATAGTTTTTGGAAGTCAGGCATATCTGTTTGTACAATTCTATTTTCATTCATTTGTTCAAATATTTATTGATGTGTTAGTTTAGATTGGCTGTTAAGATTGTAATAGTTTAAGATACTGGATTTCTGATGACATGAGCTATTAGCTGTAATCATCAAACTAACCAACAAAACTTAAGCATGTTTCATCTTATATGTGATGAATTTTGAACGGACTGAAGCTAACAGTTTTGAATCAAACTATTTAAAAAAGAAATTTAAAAAAAGTTTTTCATGATGTTCTCAGATTTTGAGAGACAATATTTTCTGATGCACTTGGAAGAAAAACTTGTCCTTGTTTTATGTTGATTACCTACTTATGTGGCAAAAGACCAAGACCTACCTCAAAAACAGAAAAAAAGAAATCCTTTATGAGTAGATTTGAAATGGATGGACACCTGTACACTGACAGACTGTAGAGGAAAGATTAAATTAGGGTAATTAGTGTGCTTGTGTGAAAAGGTCATCGATCAGTGGCAGGGATGGTGGATAATATCCTTGTTAGCATTTCTGCTGGAGCCCTTGCAGTAGCCGGCCAAGTTACATAAGCATCATCAGTGGCAGTCAAACATTTGAGCTTGATAAAGGAGCCCTTGAAAGCTGTGAACCCAGCTGGATGCTGTTTGTCTTCTCTCACAGAGCTCCCACACCTTGTCAGAGATTGGTCAAATACAAGTGTCGTCAAACACTGCAGGTTGTTTGCGGTCTGCTTGATAACGCGTGTACGATCAGACGAGCGGTCGGTGGCTTTGTGTCGGTGTTATCCCTCATATAAGTGCTATTTATCTTGACTGTGTCACGAATAACTTGCCATTTCTTTTTTCAACTGCATAAGTAGACCATTTTTGAATCTACAAAATCATCTTCAGACAATCTGTTTGTATCTCTAGTTGTTGGTTGACAGGGTAAGGCCACTTCACTTTATCTTCATATCTCATCTCAGTTCACCTTTCTCTCTCTGCACCATCTCTTACAAATATTTCTTTATGATCTTATTCCAAGTATAAGATATGTAAAGGCTTCTCGGCCGTTGTATCGTGGCTTTGAAATTTCAGACTGACACCGAACAGACTAATTCCAGCGCTGGAGTGAGAGGAAGTTGTCCAAGAAATTTAGAAACACATTAAAATCCAATTATGTGTCACAGTGTTCAGAAAGCAGTCCTTTCAATGCAGCTACCACCTCTTTTCCTATAATTAATACAGCTGCAAAGTACTTATATTTTTGTGATCCAGTGGTAAAAAACTGCTTGCAGCTTGTGGCATTCAAACAAATTTCTAAATCTAGACTTAGACACATGTTAACATATTCTGAAGACTGAAACTGTGAGGGACATGCTGACACACTTCATACACACACAAAGAAATGCTCTGTCTTTTCAACTACTCTTTTAATACACAACAAAAGCGATGGCCCCCCACCAAATATGATTTCCATTCTCGGACAAAGCGAGAGACTTTCTGCCCTGTTCTCCATCCAGTCTCTCATAAAAAGCTGTTTCTCTCCTTCTCTTTTACCCCTCTCTCTCTCTCTCTCTCCTGTTACTCTAACCCCCTACACCCACCCACCCATCCAGCTAACCCCCTTTTGAAATGCGCACAGTACATTAGATAAAAAGAGTATTGAGAGAGTCAAGAGTGATTCAGGGGGTCTGTTTGATGAGGTGGATAATATGCCTCATACTGGTGCTCCATGACACTCAGGTCAGTGCTCTGTAGAGGGCTAACACAGGCAGCTGGGCCTGTCCACCTACACACACACACACACACACACACACACACACACACACACACACACACACACACACACACACACACACACTTCCTCCTCTAAAGCATGCCCTGTGTCTGTATCCAACTGGGCCAGGCTCTGAGTATTTAAGAAACAGTACAAAACTTACACCCGTTGTGTCCAAGCTGATCATGCTTTTGTTAAATCTGGATCAGATTATTATCACTCTCTATTCACCTGTTTCAGAAACACTCTTTGAACTGGCTGTAAGAAGTCAAAAAATACGGGATCTGTTAAAATTTTGTGGACCATCAGTTTGTGGTTGAATTACCAACCGCGCAACAACCAAAGGTTTTTGATGTTGGTAACAGATCCAGTGTTTCAAGCTCAATAACTCATCTTAATAACCACTGATGTTTCTAACTGGTAAGGTCCTTACACACCAGGACCGACGCAAATAAAGAACACGAAATTACGAAATATTCGGAGGCGAATTTTGGCACGCCTGACTATACACATCAAGCCTGATGCGATTTTGAGACTTTCCAGGGGGAAAAAGACGTGTCCCGGATTCAGTTCTGATTAGACACTAGTGTTGAGATGGCTGTCTGTCATGATAGCATGTACTGAGTCGGGGCCAGTTCCAGATAAGCGCATTAAACTATAATCCATAAACGTAAGGTAACAACCGAGACCTAATGGTGCTGTGACAGCAACGTGATTGAGTTTGAGACAGTGAAAATACATATGGTATGTTGTATCTGAACAGGTTAGCTTACGAGCTAAAGTTACTTAGCACAGATGAAAGTTAAAACAAAAACGTTTAGCAAACTGTTAAAGCACACAAATATCGTCATATAAGAGATCCGCCACTATGACTCTCCACAAGTTGTCCTTCAGGTCGTTATCTTTGCAATATTTGTGTCTTTTATCAAAAACCACTCTGTTCTCCGACATGTAAACAATCAGCCGGTCGGCCATGTTGGATATACTGATGAATCAGATGTCACAACAACACGCAATCTGATTGGTCAGAAGTGGACACACAGTATGCAAAACTTTAGAAAAATTGGCCGTGTTCCGAAAAAATATTCGGACATCTGTAATAATCGAACAATAAAACAGTTCCGGTGTGAAAGGACCTGTAGAGGATCATTTTTGCCTCTACTGAAAGAAGTCCAAACCATTTCAGCACAGCACTGATAATAAAGGGCCCCATGACTCCAGCTATGATCCAAGATGGCTCAACCGATTGAATCCAGAATGAAGGAGAGAGAGTAACAGGAAGAGAGGGAAACATGATGCAGAGGTACAAGTCATGACGCTGAGTGTTTGTGTGTGAGAGAGAAAGAGAGATGGGGGGGGGGGGGGGGCAGGAAGAGAGAGAGAGGGTGCAAACCGCATGTTCAGGCAGAATCAGGTCATGATAAACAGCCCCAACAGAAGACAGAAAGAAATAATAGAAAAATAATGCAGCTGGGCATGAGTTTGTGTGTGTGTGTGTGTGTGTGTGTGTGTGTGTGTGTGTGTGTGTGTGTGTGTGTGTGTGTCTGCCTGGTTGGCTAGTTTGAGCTGCTGCCTGCCTGTTGGTGTCTTGCTGGCTGACTGGCCTTGGCTAATTGCGAACTGGTTTAATCTATGTGGGCACTGAGCCATTCACCTTGGCATCGGCAGATGACCGCTTCTGTGTGACGGCCTGTTTTCATCAGGCCCGGTTAGGGTGCAGACTGTGGCACCTGGGGAAGAATGACAGAAGTGTTACAAATCAATATTTCTTGCATTAAAAAAAGGTCAAAGCACAGAATGGTAAAAATAATGGCTTTAGTTGATAAAATGCAAATCTGGGCTTCTTTGGTTCAAAACATATAGAAAAGGGTCACTTTCCTTACTAAAGTGAGGTAGCAGAAGGGACTTGTTTTGCTGTCAGTCTAATTCTTGAAGTAGATGGTGAAGAAACTCTGTTATTGTTGTTTTTTTTTTTTTTTTTAAAGCTACATTACCAACAGTGTGGGCTGCCAAACAGAAAAAAGAACTTACTGCATAGTGCTTTTTTATTTCAACGAGTTGTAAACACAGACAACTGTAACATGAAGGAGGTGAGAAACACACACACTATAAAGGGGAAAGTTTTGTAACTTTAGAAAAAAAAAAACATACACAGACAGTATGGTTCACAGGATGACGAACCGCATCCTTATCAGGCATCAAAAACCCACTAAAGCATCATGACAGCTGACCCACTGGAGTGGTTTTTAGTCGACAGGCCAGTGTAAACATTCAGATATTGATGATGCACCACTTTACTGCAACAATTCACATACCCTGTTTTCTCACTGGTGCTGATAAGACAGTACTTGATTAAAAGAAAAACAAAACAAAAAAAACATGAATTGACTTGTGCTGCGTTCCAGTTACTTTTGAAGTCGGATGTCAGAGCTAGGAATGACGTTACACCCGAGTTGACAGCTTTCCAGTTAACAAGTTGGAAAACCAAGATAGACCCCTACAGTTACCCGTTGTTAGCTGTTGTTTACAATTGTCAGCTGTCGTTAGCCGTTGTTAGCGGTTGTCGTAGCACCATGTTCACAGTTAGACGTTGGGCAGTTCATCTTATACCACTTATTTAATTTCACAAAAAACAAAACAAAACAGAAGTGCTAATAAATAATACATTGCAAGAGCTTTCACTGTTACTCTTTACTGTTGATGCACTGCGCTGCCCTCTTGAATTATGACATTGTCGTCAAGTCAGGGTTGGTGAGAATCGCCCAAATTTCCAAGTAGGAAATCCCACTTCAGGGGGGCGTTCCAGATGAATTTCCGACTTGGAGCTCTGAAATTCCGACTTCTGAGTACAACTGGAATGCAGCATTGTACATACATTAAAATAAAAGAAAAAAGACAGACAGCTGGACCTGGTATGACATCAGATGAATCAGTGAAACTCCTTCATGTGGGTTTATTAATCTGTGTACTTTAGAAACTTTGGGGAAATTGAGTTGGAAACACAATCAGAAAAGTAGCGTATACTGGAGGCTGTCAGCTAATATAGACTGTTCAGAAAATCAGACTGTGAACTGTTAGTGTAGCCTGAGTTAAAACCAAAACATTTTGAAAACACACTTTCTGCTTGATCCTATAGAGGATCAGCCTCGTAAACCTCTTTCCAGCCTGCTGCTGTGACTCACAGATGAATCCCGAAAACCACTTTGTAAAGGGAGCAGACTGAGGATTTCAGGCTCGGTGGTGGTGTGTTGTAACCAAATGTGGAAGTGTATGTTTAAAGAATAAACTAGTCCTCTTTTATGACTCCTCCAGCCTTTCAGCTGGCTCACCGCAGAGCTCTTTGGGCTCTGTGTTGGGATGAATAGGGACCACAGTGTCTGGAACTGGCCGCCACTTGCCTGCCAATCAATTTGTTTAACTCCCCAGGCGAGGGCAGTGATTGGTGGACCCTGCACACACACTCCCTTCCTGCCAACAAAGCACCCCATATGCCCTCCCAGCAGGGGCCGGCCCTGGTTTTGGGGCCCATGCATTTAGAGACCCCGTTATAGGAATTTGGAGCTAATAGGATGAAAGGACTACCATCAGTGAATTGAAGCACGGAGCTAATCAAGTGGAATGCACATTCAGAGTGTCACTCATCAGTCGGCCTGCAGCTCTATTTCACAGTCCCCACACTCACAGCGCAGCAGAGACACACACTGAACACTCTCAGAAACATGGAGGTTAATCCAATTCCAGCATAATAATGTGAGTTAAACAAGTATCATGATAAAATCATTGTTCTTCAGCTGTTTCTGTGTGTCTGAATGGCCTTTGAATTCAAATCTCTAATACATCTGATGTTTTACCAGAGGATATCCCAGCATTTCTTAACCTGGGTGAGTGAGCTGAAGGAAAAAAATGAAAATGAATCAGCATAAGTTTTTAAATAACACCTCTGTCCCTGACTTAAGCACACTGAAGGGCTCTTCCTGTATTTGGAGGCCTGTCACAGCTATCAGGAGGTTCAATCACCAAAGGATCCTCAGCCTTTAGAGAAGTACACACCAAACAGCTACTGCAGGTGAGACTTATTTTAGCAGACTGTCAAACAGCTGTTTCATGCTGGGTCCTGTTGGACACCTGATGATAATGATGGGGTGTTGATACATAGACTTCCATGAACAAAATAACACATAACAAGCAAACAAGAAGCTGGCATCCTAAACCTCACTCAAAGCAGTGGTTTTCAACTGGTGGGTCCTGACCCAAAAGTGGGTCACGGACATGTTCTGGATGGGTCCCGAACAGCTGGTCAAAAAAGTAAATATTTAATGCAATATTAATTAGATATTTGATGTTTTTGGAACAAGCAACTTCAGTTGTTGTCGTCCTCATGTTGTCCCCTTCATGTGCTCTGAAATGCACTTTACTCAATAAAACAAGAGGATTTATGATAAAGATTAGAGTCTTTAAAGGTTTTTTTTTATATATAAAATTAAATTTGCTTAGTTTGAATTCTGTAAAAATGGGTCGCGACTTAAGGACCATGGGAAAGTGTGGGTCCCAGAGTGGGACCAGTTAAGAACCACTGCTCAAAGTTTCATAGCAGGTATGTCACAGTTGTAAATCTTGAATTATTCGACAAAACACCTGGAACGTTGTTGTCCTGTGTCTGCAAACAGCTGTGATTAGCACAAAAGAAAACAGATGAGGGCTGTCACAATATCAGGTTCTATCCTCACTGTTATCATGGCCCAGAAAATTACAATAAGGATGATATTTCTTCATTTATTGATTATTACAAATATAGAAAAAAAGGCTGCCTTTTGTCGTATTGAGTAAAAGATAAAGATGAAGCAACAATACCCTTGTACACTTCTAAACTTTGACCATTTTTTCATATTTAAATGTCTCATTTTTAATTATGTCTCATTTTTACCTCGTTTGTTCTTAAACACAATAATTAATGCCTACATTTTTAATCACTGCAGTTTTACTTTGAGTTTGCTCTGTTTATGTATGGATCTCTGCGGTCAACTTGTCTTACCTAACCCTGCTTACCTCAGTGTCAGCAATTAATTATTTCCAATGATGTTCAATGTTCATGTTTTGTACACACCACCAGCCCTGTGACAGACTCCAGAGATTAAACACATTCATGTGATTCTGCTTTTCAGAATGACATTAACGCATTAATGTATGAGATCTCAGTGGTGAATGCAACAATGATGAATGTTAGAGGATTTCCAAACAGTAAATCCTCTCCTGACATGTCTGCTGATGTTGCAGGCCACAGAGCAGAGTTGTTTCTTGTTCCATCAGGATTTAAGACCCTTGACTAAACACTACAGTTATGTTGTTGTGCCGGCTCAGTTGGCAAACAGTTCCACAATTTTGCCTTAAAAAACAGATTAAGAACCAATACTGCCCTCTACTCTCAACTAATTAATTACACAGAATTACTATTTGATTGTTTTAGTACAATATTTGTATTTTATTTTATTTTTTAAGAAAGTTAGGCCTGCACATTGAGTTTGAGGCAGTGAAAATACATATGGCATGCTGTATCTGAACAGGTTAGTTTATGAGCTAAAGTTACTTAGCACAGATGAAAGTTAAAACAAAGACGTTTAGCAAACTGTTAAAGCACACTAACTATTGTCATATGAGAGATCCAACGCTATGACTCTCCACAAGTTGTCGTTAAGGTTGTTATCTTTGTAATGTTTGTGTCTTTTATCAAACAATAAACGTAAACAATCTGCTGGTCGGCCATGTTGGATATACCGGTGAATCTGTCGTCGCAACAACACGCAATCTGATTGGTCAGACGTGGACACACAATATGTGAAACTTTAGAAAATCGACCATGATCCAAAAAAAATAAATGTCGCAATATCGCAGGACGGGAAAACGTCTCTGGTGTGAACACTTGTATTGACAGAATATGGGTTTGAAAAAAAATATTAACATCCGAAATAATCGTACGAAAAAGACAGTCCCGGTGTGAAAGGACCTTTACTTTTAATCTGATCCTGCGAGCATCACCTTAAACTTTTTTCTTCTGACAGCCAGTATAGGAGGTTCCATTGAGATTATTTCATGATATCTTGAGGTCAGATTCTAGATTTTGGATTACTGGATCATCAGATTTTCTCCTTGGGTTGTGTTCCCACATTGGTCTTTTCTTGGATGATGAAGCATCGATGCAGCACTCTGAAGGGGAGATTAATCTAATGCAGTTACTAACAAATAAAAGTTAACCAGAGCAAAGACCAATTTGTTATCAGTTTCATATTTTATCCCTGCTTTAAAGATCAATCTGCATTTAACCATTTAACCCAGATTAGTGTTCGTGACAGGGTGGGGATTTTTAATTACGTCCCTGAAGGACAGGTTTTTGCTGACTCTGATTGTTTTTTTTTCTTAGAAGCTTTCCGAGAATATTTTTTGGATTAGTAAAATCAATCCAATTACACTCTAACCTCAGAAACATATTGAAACCATTGCGTCTGAAAGGATTTCAGGACAGATTTATCCTCCCAAACCATCGCTTTTACATCTGTGGGCCATTTGAAGCCTCTCGCTCTCCTCTTAATCTCAAAGCTGATTGTTTTCATGCAACAGAGTTATTTGGAAATAGTTGTTAATCTCCATCCCTGGCTGAGTCTGTTTTGGTTCAGACATAATCTGCCAGAGTCTGATTGAGCTGCATAATCCCTGGATGTTGAAATGGATGGCCCCCGCCCCCAGCCCCTGCAGCCTCTATTGGATATCTCTGTTGGTGGCAGCAGAGGTGACCCCACCCCCCTCTCCTCCGGCGTAGCTTCTCTACTGTATGAGTCTGCCCTGGGGGCTAAACAATATGCTCCTATTTTTTAATTATCAACATTTAAATCTCTGAGATCTGCTCTGTCTGGCTAAGGAGGTGATGTGATGATTGGCTTCCCCTTTCTCTCTGTTTTCTTTTTCACCCTCTCTGCATCCACCCTCCCCAAGTGCTGCAACAGGAACTGATTCAGGGTCAGCGCCTGGTCTCCCATGCCGTCACGTAGCAGTGAAGGGGTGGATTGCATAAAAGAGCTCAGATGGACGTCTGGAGCTGCAGTGGGACTGAGTGCAGCCGTTGGGGGGAGCAGTGAGGTGGAAGTGATTGACAGCTGGGCTGGTCCAGGAATGAATGGAGGATCAATGACACATATCAACAGACAACTACAAGATTTAGGATAAGTGGGGGTGCGGGGGAAGGGAGGGTTTAGTTTTTTTTGGGGTCCTTGACACAGTTGTCACTTACAATATATAGAAGTAATAATTAACTGATTTTGAGCTGGTTATAATGCTCTTTTTGTGTGAGATTTGGGAATGATTTCTTTTAAACAGAGGTCACATATAACACAACATTAGTGTTCTAAAGAAACAAAGCAATATTTCCACACACTTTAAGAAATTCTTATGTTTAGGCACATGTAATGAAGAAACTTGAAGTTGGAGTGATTGTTTTTGTGATCAAAAATGCTAGTTGTCTAAATCTGCAGATGAGCACTGATCAGCATGAAGCACAAACTGATAGATTCATGGTAGATACATGAATTCATACTTGTGTTTGTGCACTGACTGTCACAATATAACAGTATCAACAATAACTGTCTTTTAAAAACAATATAATATATATATAATATATGATATATAACTCACTTTTACAGACTTGCTTTTAAGTGATGCCGCCATTTATTTTTTATCTTTTATCTCTATCTTTTATCTGTCATCTTTTATCTCTTTTACCTCTATCGTATTTCTGCTTTACCGTCTTTTTAGCTTTTGTTAAACTTGTACTCTTTTCTTAATTAACCTTTTGGGCCTTTTATTGTTTTATCTCTTGCTCATTTCTGTTGTTCTATTTGATTATGACTTTTATTATCAGATTACCTGTTATTATTTTATTATTATTGTTGATATTGCCTTTTATATTTAGTATCCTGTTTCCACTTTCTTCCTCCCTTTTAACTGCATTTTCCTTTTTTCTTAACTATTTAATGTTTTTATTTTGGTCCTCATGGTCTCATTTTATGTTGCATGGTTCTTGTGTTGTCTGGGTTCCTTATGACATGAAAATGGCCTTCAATTCTGTTTTAACTGAGCTTTTTGTTTTTATTTGTCTTTTTCCATGTGCTCTACGACTACATGTCAAAGCACTTTGTAAACATCTTTTTTTTTATGTTCTATACAAATAAAGTTATTATTATTATTATTATTATTATTATTATCAATTTTTTTTAATTTATTTTTATTTTTTTGGAATATAGGCATAAAGTAGTACTGCGGCTTCATAGTAGCGGTCCTTAAGGCTGGTTGACAGAGGCCATAAGACAGAGGACAGCTGAAGGAGAAGACTGCTATGAGGTTCAGTCAGAACTGTTAGGTTGAGCGTGGGGTTTCCCAAGGTTCTGTACTGGGAAGAATATTGATTCTGTATATTGATAACATTTGTGAAGTCTCAAACACAATAATAAAAATAATAAATAATAAAAAAAATAACACGAATTTACTGCGGGGAAGCTTTGTAAAGCTGTTGGATAAGATGAAGCATGCAGCCATCAGAGAGATGATAAGACTCTTTTAATCGTGAATCCAAAAAATGTTTAGATTAGTAATTAATTAAAAATCCATTCTTTCAACCGTTCTTTTCACTGTATTAACCCAGCTCTGTAATTTATAATCTACCAGAGGGAGCAAACTTCAAAATAAAGGCATAGTTTGACAATGCAGAGAATATAGACACCTATATGTGAGACAAAAAGAAATCATTAAATAACATAATGTCTTGTCCAGTGCTGGTGATGAATTATAACTGTGTATATTAATAGAAATTGATGAGGACACGTAGGTTCACTGTGTTTCTTATTGAAGGTTATAAGGTCGTGTTTTGATCCATCCTTGTTTTCTTTTCTCACTGATTTGGGCTATTTTATTTTAAGGTTTTCCATAAATACTTATAAAAAGTTTTTATCAGGATGTTTTATGGCTTCTTTTACCATAAGGTGTAAATCTAATGTGGTGACAGCCTTGGTACATGACATTGAGAGACACTGGTCGAGTATAAATCTGTTGAGCTGCATGTAGATGGTCAGCTCATAGCTCAAACTCAAAGTAACTTGTCAAGATTTATTTAAGTGCCATTCAGTCGCACAGTCATGATTCCCCATCGTGGAGGCAACACGAGAAGGAGGAGGATGCTGAAATGGCTTCATCATATCTGAGACATATTTGGAGATTTATATGACAAGTGGTGAGAGAAATCCCCCTCATATAGACCAGCGAATCCAGATGTCTTATATCCAGAAACAATACATAAAAATATTTCAATATGCCCTCATGCTATGTCTCAAAACACTTGGATTTGGTATTCAGCTGCAGTATTATCACATCTGTGGCAGATCATCACTTTCTGTCACCAATGCATTCGAAATACTGAGCTGAGATCAGAAATTTGAGTCATTATACAACAACAGTGATCCCAAATCTAACCAATCACTGTATTTTCAGAGTATCAAAGTGGTCCCATGCCAGAAATCTCATTTTAGTGCAGCTATGGCATCTTACAAAGCTGTACTCAGTCACACTTTAGATACCCAGACACCTCCAGATGATAAGGTATTTAGTGCAGTGACGTCTTCAAAATATTTCCGGACATACTAAAGCAGGTAATGATTTGATGATTACTCGAGGATGACAGGTGAGTGTTTGTGTGATCAGGTAGGACATGCTTTTTGAAACTCTGTTCATTAAAAAAAAGGAGTGGAACACAATGCTGCTACACACCCCGCACAAACTGCACTCTGACTCATGAATTTCAGGTTCTGGGTAAGTTACCGTCTGTTGTAGATAAACTGAAGTGTTTGATGACACATTTTATGTGTTAAAGAAACATTTTTCAGAGCTGAACATACTGTCAAAGAAATTGAGATCTAACTTGATGAGGACGTTCAACCCCTGCAGTGGCCGCTGTTGAGCATTCCCTGTACATTGAGCACCCTCTGCTGGTAAGGTTGTGTCTCCTCTTGTAGAGACACAATCAGTTTAAGCTTTGAAATGAAAAATTCACACATTTAAAATAGATCAATGTGTCACAGTCAGCAACGATCTCTCCATTTCTATTTTTCCTCAAATCCTTTAAATGTAGCTGTGATTTCTGGTGGATGGTTTACATCATATTAGATATTTTTATTTCATTCTGAACAAAAGGAAAGAGAGACTGTGTGAGGGCTGGGTTAACAGAATCAAAATAGAGTTCATTTTCTATCAGAATTCATCAGAATGAATTCTCACAAAAGCATCTATAAAAGCTGCAACTGATAACAAAAGCACTAATTGTAGTCATAAGCACACAGGGTGAACTCACTGTTGAGTGCAGAGTTTTGCCTGATGCAGTCTCCAAGTGTTGATGATGTTTCCTCAGATGTTGCGCTGGAGAATCTGTTTTTTTGTTGTTGTTGTTGTTGTTGTTGTTTTTGTTGTTGAAGGAAATTCATGGGCAGAACGATGGTCTGACTGGCTGAGAACAATGGACCATCTGTGATCAGGAACAATGTCACTATTGTTCAGCTTAGTAAGTGAAAAGAGAGAGAGAGCAGGGGGGCATGGTTTGAAAAATCACACCAGAATGATGGATAAAACAAGAAAACAACAAAATATATAATCATTTGAAATAACGATATTTAATGCAGTGGAATACTTAGGATGCTTTAGAGCACAGGTGTCAAACTCAAGGCCCAGGGCCAAATCTGGCCCATGGAACAATTATATCTGGCCCACGAGATCATCTCATATTTGTATTATTATTGGCTCACCAGTATGAAGTCTGCAGATTTCCTCCAGTATAATAATGTAAACTTTAGCACCATTATTTAAAATGTCCTTAATAAACCACGAAAATCTGGGAAAGTAAAGCGTAAGGAAGATTTGATAAATAGTCAAGAATGTGGGGGAAAAATATTTGGTGTTTTATTTCATGTTTTCAATTTTGCATTTCAAGATTACAAGTCAAACATGATTAGAATTTTTATTTCATGCTTTGATTTTGTTCAACTCAGTACTTAGACTTGTATCATTTTTATACTTTAGATCACAATTTTAAATTTTAAGTCATATTTTGACCTTTTAAACACGATTCCAACGTTCTCCTCATGTATTTCCTCTTTAAAAGCACTATTTTTCTATTTTTAATGTCATGCTCTGATCTTTTGAACTAATAAATAAAAATAGAATAAAGAATAAAAATAAAATAAAATTTTCTATCTCAGATTGCCTTTAAATTTATTATTATAATTTTTTTTATCTTTTTTGAATTTCCAAATGATTTATAATCATTGCTGTTTTTGTTTTGCATGTTTTCTGAAAAGGAGGTTGACACGTTGTTGACCCTGTTTGGTCCTCAGGTTAGACCTTAATCCAGATTATGGCCCTTGCTGTGGTTGAGTTTGACACCCCTGGTTTAGAGGCAAGTGCAAAAGAGAATAGAAAGAGCAGCTGCTGTAGGCCATGAAAGACTCTGAAGTGTATTCATTCTTCAGACATGAGCTGGGTCATGAGAAAACACCTAGGGGAGAGTGGGGTAAATTGAGCCAAAGGGTAAGTTGGGCCACCCCCTGTTGCTTGGAAATGGTAAAAGAAATTGATCATGTGACCAAATATTTAGGAGATGGACATCAATTCATGGAGTCTGTGAAGGCTAGAAGCACATGGGTGAAGGGGTTAGACATTTATTTAAAAAAAAACAAAAAAACATTTTTTCACTCTTACATCAATACATCAGTTGTGGTATCAATTGAGCTACAACATGAGGTCAAAAACCGAGCATAAAAGTCCACCATTTTAGCCTATAGGACTAATAAAGTCATAATAATAGTTCTGGGGTAAGTTGAGCCAGTGACTCAACAGAGAAAGTAAAGGAGTTTGATGAGAGGATCAGAGTTTCAGTTCAGTTTGTTGAAATGTTTCACTTTTTCTTTTCAGAAATACAGCTGTGGATGTTCTGAATCACTTAAAGACATTCTCATGTTAAAATGTTTTTTTTTTCTTCAACCAAACAGTTTTTTAGCAGTTATATGCAATAATAATAAAAAGATTTTTTGTTGAATAGCGTATAATAGATAGCAATACATATGAATATGAAGAAGTGAGTGTTATTTAGGGCGAGAGAAGGTGGGGGAGGGCTGGGGTAGAGAGTGTGTGTGTGTGTGTGTGTGCGGGGGAGGGGGGTGCTCTTCATAAGAGAGCACTTTTTTTGCATGCTATATTATCAAGACAGTTCTGTTTACACTCATTCTGTTGGTTTGCAGGGATGCACAACATCTTTAATATATGCAGATACACTAGTTAGAGACAAAACTATGATTGCCTTGATGTAGTGATCCGAAATATAAAAAAATGGCTCATCTAACCTTATTATCCCCTACTGGGAACTAAGTTCACATTCTTATATGCTAATAAAGCAGCCAAATGGCACTTTGTTTACATTTCATACACTAAGAAAGCAACTAAAGGGCACTTTGTTAAATGCTTCACACTCAAATATGATTTCACCGGTAAGAACCTTTTCTAAAAAAACCTGAACACATTCACGTGGTAGCAGTAGTATTTCATACCAGTTATAGTGCCTCCTGGTGGCAGTTGGAAATGTCATGCTGTCACTTTCAGCTGAATCTCAGACTGTTGAACATACCTGCATTAATGCTCACTCAAGATACCCTTGACATCATGATCTTGATGTGAGTTTTCATCAGAGAGGTGGTCAGCATGGTGTTGTGACATTAAATTTTGACATGATGCGAGGATTTTGAACTTCAGACTGTTCTAAACTGTTCGTGCTTAGGAGCCCCATCATGATTACATGCAATTTTAACTAAAACGAAAAGGAAAATTGCAATGCCACTCTGACAACAGGAGGCCACTGTCTTCACACAACCACTACCAAATCCTACCCTGTTCAATGACTTTACCTGCATGTTTTTCTGGCACACCCCAAACCTTATCCCATCCAACCCCTGCTGCCACAGTAGCAAATGACTTGCCGTCAAAGAGGAAGTAGTATTTTAAAAGCCTGAAGAATCACCAGATTTGGTACACATGAGCCCAGCTGAGCAATCACACTTCATGCATGTATTGTCAGTGGGTGTGACTGAAATGAGTGATTAGCAATTAAAAAAAAAAAAAATTCAGCTCCTCCACCACATTTAACCTTGGATGATGGGCTTTTCTGGGTTCATACATCACACCTAGACCTAAAATAATAATAATGATAATAATAATAAAAATAATAATAGCACCCATATTGTAAAATTACTGAATTGCACTGCATTCACTATATTTAAAAAATTTAAAATAAACAATCAGTCACATTTTCTCATAATTACTGTGGATTCATTTTTGTCCAAATGATGTTCTGTGTCTCTTCTTGGGAATCCATGCTCAGCTGTTATCAACTTATAATGTATCATATTGTATGATATGGGCGATTGGCAGTCTGGAATGGAAAGGAGAAAAAGCCAAAGTTGGGATACAATTAAAGCTAATCATGTATGGTTGAAGCTAATTATGCATGGGTGATGTTTATGTGGCCTCCCAGCAGAAGCCGCTGTGGAACAATTTGATGGTAAGGTGATGAAATAAGGTCTTTGCAGGAAAGTACCAGGGCCCGGTCAAGGGAGCCTTCATTTGTTTATAGTTAGGGAGTTTTCAAGACACCATCAGAAACATCAGGGTGGGGTCTTAACTTTGCAAGCCTCGCCCAGACACCAATAGAAGCAAGGGTTTTAAAACTTGCATACAGATCAAGGGTTGATCCTAGCAGTAAACGCCGACTAAAAGTGTTATATAAGAAGGGTATTCGCTTTGTTATTTCAGTCTGGACTCTGCAGAGTTCATTCTCACTGACTTTGTTCACTTGCATGCTGATTAAAGTACCTTGAGTGCAACATGAACAGCCTCATCTCCTGATTTGAATATGTCTACCTTTCTTTAAAAGAGACTCAACACTTGACAACATTAGGGAAGCTAGGACAGAGCTAAAAGTGTCCAGCATAGAGTCTTAGTCTTAGTAGAGACCTGGACCTCTAGAAAGGCAACCTCAACTGACATCACCTCAAGATTGAGACACGTCATTATGAGACCGATCTTGTAATTATGAGAAATGGTGTCTATTTTTTTATTCAGTGAATGATATGTGCTTCTGTATGACAAAAATATGAGGTCAGGAAATTTCCATTTTTGGTCAAATCAGGCTGATTTTCCCAGAGTCCTTCTGGGATTAACTGCTCTTCTGAGGTTTGTAAATCATGTCATCTTTTTTTGACAGTTAGAAACAAGCAAATGATATCCATTTACTTATTGGGAAAGTAAATCAAAGGCTGATGCCAAAGCAACTCATCAAAGTTTGACATCAGAAAAACAAAGTATGTTTCCACCTGATTATTAGGAGTAACACTTGGATGAATCTCTTTTATGTGCTTAATCCAATTCATTCTAATTTCCTGTAGTGCAGCCAGACCACTTTTCAACACAGAAATATCATTTTGCTTGTGGAAAATATCCCGTGAGTGTGGCTGTGGCAGCTGATCATAGGTTGGTGTCTCATTCCAGCTGCTTATGATTATGATGTGTGCCCAGATAATAAATTAAAACACAGTGTTTATTTATGCACAGCATATCATCATGTTCATGAAGATTTACTTACTTTACACTGGGTAAATTCTAGTGCAACCATGATATTAATTAAGTGGAAATGCTGACACAGCATTTCCAGTTATTGATATTCTCAACGGCCATTTTGTTTCTTCAACCATTTAAACTTTATACTATTCCACTTCTGGACATGATTGCTATTACTTTTCACCTTTCTACCCTTTATACTTTTTGCAATATTTCACTTTTTGTGGTAACATTTTACTATACAAATAAATGGGGGAATTTTGGCCATTATGCGTAACGCACTTACATCTTCTAACGCTTTTACCTTCTGCATACTCTTACCTAATGCCATAAACACAATCATGAAACTTCAGTACATCAAGACCCCATCTACTGCAGAGTTTAAGAGGATATTGCAGGTATTTCGTGATAGATGGGGATTCCCGCAGGCGGCAGGGGCAATAGATGGGACATGCATTGGAATCCTGGCTCCAGCTGATGACCCTGCTGACTATTATAACCGCAAGGATTTCCATTCACTGATCCTGCAAGGTGTGGTGGACCACAAACTCAAATTCTGGGACATCAAAGTGGGCTGGCCAGGAAAAGTGCATGATGCCCGAGTGTTGGCCAACTCATCTCTGTATGAACGGGGCCAAAATGGCACATTGCTGCCAGAATGGACTGAGGTGTTTGAGGGAGTGAATGTGCCTGCAATCATTCTTGGAGATGCTGCTTATTCCCTCTTGCCGTGGCTAATGAAGCCATTTCCAGAGGGCAGAGGCATAACACCTGAGCAAACAAGCTTCAACTATCAGCTCAGTCAAGCAAGAATGATGGTGGAGAGGGCCTTTGGGTGGCTAAAAGCCAGATGGAGATGTGTCCTAAAGAGATGTGATGCGCACATTTCCCCGGTCCCATATATCATCTCAGCATGCTGTGTTTTATACAACCTTTGTGAAATCCATGGCCAACAATTTTTGATGAACTTGGGGGACATGAAAAACCTGGAGATGATGAAGGGGATGAGGAGGATGGAGAAGCTGAGCCAAAGAATTCCAACCAAGCCAACCAGGGTTGCCACATTAGAAGTGCATTGTGTGCATATTTTGAAGTGTAAATTTTCTAGGCCACCATTTATGCAGCAACCACTGTTGCAAAAACAAGTAACAAAGGCATTGTACAGTAGATAATACAGTGCATAAGGACTGAGACTGTTATTACTGCGTTAGTTTTTGGATAATGTAATACTGTTTGTATGGTTTTAAAGGCTGTGTGCATTGTAGTGTTGTAATTGTTGTCTTATTTGAACTTAACAGACTGTTCTAGCTGTGTTGAGTGTTTTAAGTTTTGTATTAGTATCTGGAAAAAATGTCCAATGATCAGAATAAGATTGAATAATTTCAATATGGCAGTCCTGATTTTATGGCTACTAAACTGGTCCGCTTGCCTTCCTTGGCTGCAGTGCCTGGATCTTGGTCAGCAGCTCCTCTTCATTAACTACATAATCTAGAGGGTTTTGATTGTCTTTAACGACTGATTCAAGGGCTTCTAATTTGTTTTGCTGATTATTTTGGGCTGAATACAGAGTGATTGCACTGTATAGATTTTCACAGTTCCAAATTTCACCAAATGAAGGCCATTTTTTCAATTGACACTTCATTTCTTCTAGGAGGTGCTTTTCATGTTGAATACGCTATATGTTCCCATTTAACGCTCATGTTAAATTTCGGCCAGGAAACCCTCACAATCACTACAGCGAAGTCGTTTTTAACTCACTGTTGTGGCCACATTTTTTACACTATGAACACACAGGATCATAGCGCAGTGGTTCTCAACTGGTCTCACTCTGGGACCTACATTTCCCGTGGTCCTTAAGTCGCGACCCACTTTTATAGAATTCAAAATAAGCAAATTTAATTTTTGTATAAAAAAAAACTTTAAAGACTCTAATCCTTAACATAAATCCACTTGTTTTATTGAGTAAAGTGCATTTCAAAGCACATGAAGGGGACAACGTGAGGACGACAAATACTGAAGTTGCTTGTACAAAAAATATCAAATCTCTAATAAATATCGCATTAAATATTTACTTTTTTGACCAGCTGTTCGTTACCCATCCAGAACGTGTCAGTGACCCACTTTTGGGTCGGGACCCACCAGTTGAAAACCACTGTAATAGCGTGTCACCTAAGGCTGTCATTTTGCTCACAGAGTAGGGAGCAGGAGATGTTCGCCGCTGCAGACACGTGATGCACTCATTGACAACGCCCCCCCTGCTGCTCTGCTTGAGGCCTCTTCGCTGATTGGTGCGCCGGGAAAAGGCGCGGGCTCTGCGGAGATATAAAGACGGGCTCCGTCTAAATGTGGGTTATCTTTCTTTGAGTCTAGACGAGAAGAAGCACAAACAACCATGAGCGGAAGAGGCAAAACCGGCGGCAAAGCAAGAGCCAAGGCGAAGACCCGATCCTCCCGTGCCGGGCTTCAGTTCCCCGTCGGCCGTGTCCACAGACTGCTACGCAAAGGCAACTATGCTGAGCGTGTTGGTGCCGGCGCCCCCGTTTACCTGGCGGCCGTGCTGGAGTACCTGACCGCTGAGATCCTCGAGCTGGCTGGAAACGCCGCCCGGGATAACAAGAAGACCCGTATTATCCCCCGACACTTGCAGCTGGCTGTCCGTAACGACGAGGAACTGAACAAGCTGTTGGGCGGCGTGACTATCGCTCAGGGAGGAGTGCTGCCCAACATCCAGGCTGTGCTGCTGCCCAAGAAGACCGAGAAGCCCGCCAAGAAGTAAAGATCCTCGCCGGCCTGGGAGACAAAACAACGGCTCTTTTAAGAGCCACTCACTACCACAAAGAGTTAACCTGTTTCTCGATGTGCTTTATCTTTTACATAGACCACGGACCCCATCGCTCCTCTTTTAGTATCTGTTCATGTAGATATTATGTACTATGAGGATGTTGATTTAGGGGAAATATAAAAACCAAACAGCCAAATTGAGGGGTCTCTCCTTCATCTAAAACACTTTGTGTCCCTTTACCTCCGAATTAGGGTAATACCTAATACAGCGGGCTTCTTTACCGGGGCCCACTAACTGACATCCAAAAGTGGGTCGCGGACACGTTCTGGATGGGTCACGAACAGCTGGTCAAAGTAAATATTTAATAGTTCAAAAATTTCTGTATAAACAACTTCAGTAGTTGTCATCCTCATGTTGTCCCCTTCATGTGCTCTGAAATGCACTTTACTCAATAAAACAAGTTGATTTATGTTAAAGTGTGATATAGAGTTTTTTTAAAATTAAGATTAATGAGTTTGATTTGAATTCCATAAAAGTAGGTCGCAACTTAAGGAACATAGGAAAATGTGGGTCCAAGAGTGAAAACCACTGCTATACTACTGGTATCTTTTACTTGAGCTGTAAAAGACAAGGGTCCAGCAGAGAGTTGTGCTCTGAATGTTCCAGAAAGTTAAAGGAAAAGATGTCTCTGAATGTTCATATACTTCACCATAAGTAAGAATACGTCTGAATATTCAACCATTTCAAGCAAACACATCCCATGACAGACACGTTCAGACTATATTGATAAAGAGAATTCTTCACAAAGCCACATACGGCACTTGCTACCACAATGCATTAACAGGATGTAAAATATGTTTGACGCACAAATATTTTAGAAACTTGTAAAAGGGGAAAAGAAATACTACAAAAGCATCAGACAAAGCACAGAACTAGTTACATAATACGACCCGCCTGTAATAATCATTTTGTTCAACTTTTGTTCTAAAAACGTAGTGTGATTGTGGGAGACTTAACGACTTTTTAGGTTAGTTAGTTTGTTTGTTTTAAATAGTGCAGCTGCACAAGAGTGAATATCAGTCGTGAGTGGAAAGGAATAGACAGGCCTCCTTTAGGAGAAGAAACCTTTGTCTACCAGAGGAGGTCGCTAAAACACCAAGAGGATAATGAAAACCTGTGCTGCCTCTGTGCTCTAATACGTCCTCAGCACAGAGCTCTAAAGAGGACGTAAAGGGAAACACCAAGCCCGCCTCGGAGGTGGGGGGAGGCAAACTAGATCCTCAACAGACCAAATCTTAGGCTCTTTTCAAAGTCACCACCAACCAAATAAAGAGTGAATTTCCTATTTATTACACACACAAAATAGCGGTGAAGTAAGTGTATTACAGTTTATTTTCAATCGCTTGCCATTCTTAAGTTCCTTTTCTTAATTCTTAACACAGACTCACCCCTACAAAACACAATTATCTTCTCAAAAGCAGATTTTGTTTTATAGATACTCACTCTACATTTCAAAATAGAACACATCTTCTCTGCGCACACTAACTTTACCAAAATTAAATTATTCTGTCAGAGAATTACACTTGTTTTTACTTCACAAGGTACATGCAGTCAATCAAAGTACACCAGAGTTCAAAATATTGGCTATTGCTGACATTACAAAAACTGCATAGACTTAGCAGTGAGCCCTAATAAAGAAGGAGTAAAGGTCAAACCTCTTTATGAAGTGCATGATGGCCATCCATCAGCCTGGACAATTGATCTGACATGCATGTGTGGATTAAAAACACAAATGTTGGCACTGTGTGCCTGCATTGTTATCCATTCAGATACACACTTGGAAAAAGTCACACATTAAAAGGTTCACACTTACGTTTTTGCAGGGACAACAGAGCTGACGGAAAAATTCATCCGGCTCCCTGGGTAGAGGGAGCACCTCTTCACCGGAGCCAAAAATTCAGCTGCTGCTGGATGGCGGTAAGGAACACCAAATGCTCAAGAAGTTATATCTGCCCGTAGCATGTTAAATTATAGGTCATGTGACTGATTATGAATCTTTGCGCACTGTGAATGTGACATCATTAACCTTTTGTGTCACTTCTCTTTGTGACAAGAGCTGCACTGTCAGAGCTCCAGCTTTTAGATCAGGTGACCCCCCCTGCAGGCAAAGAGGAGGTGGGAGAATTTAAAAAGAAAAAATAAAGTATGTGAAGGTTTTTATGATGCTGCTTAACGTTGAACATTGGGTCATGAAGAATGTGTTGGTTTCCCCCCCTGCAAGTTATTAAACAGTTTTTCTTTTTCTCAGGCATGCAAAGAGCCTCCCACAAGGGCTGGGGCAGGGGGGCCCTGGTTCATCCTCATGGATGAGATGCTGGGGCAGAGGCCATCAATAAACCCCCCAGTACTGTCCATGTAGATTCTCATTCATCCAGGTCATGGTTATCTTGAAGGCTTAAAAACAGGCAACTGGACTGTGTAGAGTTAAGAAGACGTTTCGCCTCTTATCCAAGAAGCTTCTTCAGTTCTAAAAGTGCTAGTGTCAGGAGCAGATATTTATCTTACTGGAGAAGGGGGACAGTAACGACTGGGAGGAGTTGAAAAGAA
Source organism: Xyrichtys novacula (assembly GCA_962446985.1). Classification (NCBI taxonomy): domain Eukaryota; kingdom Metazoa; phylum Chordata; class Actinopteri; order Labriformes; family Labridae; genus Xyrichtys; species Xyrichtys novacula. Next base: position 12,594,290 of record OY660887.1, on the reverse strand, counting down.
TGGGTCGTAGAAACCCATCTCTCGGTGTGTCCCCCCCAAGTCGTTATCCTGAAAGGGTCGTTAGCGACTCCTATCATGTGACCACATGACTCATGCCACCTGAGTCATGTGGTTCCAGGTGTGAATGTTTGTGGAGCTTTCTGGGGAGAGAGCTGAGAACTGCATTGTAAGTGCCAGAGAGATTGTGCCTGAGTCCACCCCCTCTGTTCAGAGAAGGTTTCTCCAGCCTGGTAAAGATGGCTTCTTTAACTCCTCTTTCAAACCATCTGTCTTCTCGAGCCAACACCTGTACATCGCTGTCCTCAAAAGAGTGACCTGTATCCTTCAAGTGAAGGTGGACAGCTGAGTCCTGACCTGAGGAAGTGGCTCTCCTGTGTTGAGCCATGCGCTTGTGAAGCGGTTGTTTAGTTTCCCCAATGTACAGGTCTGAGCATTCCTCGCTGCACTGGACAGCATATACCACATTACTCTGTTTATGTCTCGGAGAGAAAACTTGCAGGAAGATGGCGGATTACAGAAACCACCTCCGCTTCAACCTAAGATGCAGACAGCAAGGACTTGTTCCCAAAAGCCTACGCTTGTTTTCCACCGTTAAAGGGCACAGAGCAGACAGTATCCTTTGCAGGACACAGAAGCAGCTCCTCAATGAAAGGATTAGGCAGGTTAACTTCACCATCGAGGCTTTACAAGATAAAATATATCACACCAAGGAGACACTGGCATCCCGACTTCCAGAGGACATCCTCAACAAAGTCCACAACTTTGTTGACAAGGCTCAGAACTCTCAACACAACAAAGGCAAGATAAGGCAAACACAGAAATTTGACAGACTGCTCTCCAAGCACTCAAGAAGTCCATCAGAACTTGGTTGGAGGGACAAAACGGACAGCCACATAGATACCAACATGCAAGAAAAGTGGGTGAAGAATCTGTCAGACAGGGTCCTCACTCAGCCGGAAAAGGAAGTCCTTTACAAAGGACTTAATTTTGCAGTTACCCCTGAACAGATCCCGGTGGTAGACCTTATCACAGCCACGGAGTCAGCGATCCGCAACAACAATCTGGCGGTCACGGAGGCAGAACAACTTAGGCTGAAGGTAACAGCTGCTCTCTCAAATGCCAAAACACCTCCTTCCAACTTGACCATGCAGGAAAGAAGAGCCTTGGCATCACTGCAAAAAGATGAAAACATCACCATCCTGCCTGCAGATAAGGGGAGATGCACTGTGGTACTCAACACCAGGGATTACCATGACAAGGTAACAAGCCTTCTCAGTGACACTGCCACCTATGAAACTCTTAAACGGGATCCCACCAACAGCTACAAAAAGAAAGTTATCAGTGCACTTCAACAGCTCGAAAAGGATGGAGTTATCGACCGCCCACTCTATTACCGACTGTACCCAGGGGAAGCTGTCCCGTGCATTTATGGATTACCAAAAATACACAAGGAAGGGGCGCCCCTTAGACCTATCATCAGCAGCATTAACTCAGTCACATACAAAGTGGCAAAACATTTGGCCACCATCCTAGCTCCTCTTGTCGGCCACACCCCTCACCACGTCAGAAACTCACAGGACTTTGCTGAGAAAATCAAGGACATCAGGTTGGACCCAGATGAAACCATGGTTTCCTATGATGTCACATCACTTTTCACAAGTATTCCAACAACAGAGGCAGTCCAAGCAGTAAGACAACGCCTCTCACAGGACAGCACACTGGAAGTCAGAACCAACTTAACTCCGGACCACATCTGCTCCTTATTGGACATCTGCCTCAGCACCACCTACTTCCAGTTCAGAGAGCGCCATTACAGACAGAAACACGGATGCGCGATGGGCTCCCCGGTTTCTCCTATAGTGGCAAACCTGTACATGGAAGAGGTAGAGAGGAAGGCCCTAACCTCTTTCAAGGGAGCTGCTCCTAGCCACTGGTTCAGATATGTGGATGACACCTGGGTTAAGATCAAAACACACGAAGTAGAGGCCTTCACTGACCATATCAACACAGTGGACAGCAACATCAAGTTCACCCGTGAAGATGTCAAGGACAAAGTGTTGGCCTTTTTGGACTGTGCTGTACACTTGGAGGCAGATGGGTGGCTCAACGTTGAAGTGTACAGGAAACCAACACACACGGATCAATATCTACTTTTTGATTCCCACCATCCTCTGCAACACAAACTGGGTGTCATCAGAACACTCAACCACCGGGCCGAGAACATTCCCACGAAGAAAGAAGGTAAGGAAAAGGAACAAAAGCACGTCAAAAATGCCCTGACAACCTGTGGATACCCTAAGTGGGCCTTTGTGAAGAACAGAAAGAGAAATAACACTGAACAGGAAAGGGAGGAGAGACGCAAGAGCACTGTAATCCCTTACGTTGCAGGCCTGTCTGAGAAACTCAAGAGGATCTTTGGCAAACACCACATTCCTGTTCATTTCAAGCCTGGTAACACACTAAGGCAGAGGCTAGTCCATCCCAAGGACAAAACACCGAGACATAAACAGAGTAATGTGGTATATGCTGTCCAGTGCAGCGAGGAATGCTCAGACCTGTACATTGGGGAAACTAAACAACCGCTTCACAAGCGCATGGCTCAACACAGGAGAGCCACTTCCTCAGGTCAGGACTCAGCTGTCCACCTTCACTTGAAGGATACAGGTCACTCTTTTGAGGACAGCGATGTACAGGTGTTGGCTCGAGAAGACAGATGGTTTGAAAGAGGAGTTAAAGAAGCCATCTTTACCAGGCTGGAGAAACCTTCTCTGAACAGAGGGGGCACAATCTCTCTGGCACTTACAATGCAGTTCTCAGCTCTCTCCCCAGAAAGCTCCACAAACATTCACACCTGGAACCACATGACTCAGGTGGCATGAGTCATGTGGTCACATGATAGGAGTCGCTAACGACCCTTTCAGGATAACGACTTGGGGGGGACACACCGAGAGATGGGTTTCTACGACCCATTCTTTTCAACTCCTCCCAGTCGTTACTGTCCCCCTTCTCCAGTAAGATAAATATCTGCTCCTGACACTAGCACTTTTAGAACTGAAGAAGCTTCTTGGATAAGAGGCGAAACGTCTTCTTAACTCTACACAGTCCAGTTGCCTGTTTTTAAGCCTTCAAGAAAACCCCCCAGTACTCATTGCCTCACTTCCAGAGGAAGGCGGTGGCAGCAGCAGCAGCAGCAGGAGGTGGAGCAGGAGGAGGAGGAGGAGAAGGAGGAATAAGAATAAGAAGAAGTAGAAGAGGAGGAGGACGAGGAGGAAGAGGAAGAAGAAGAAGAAGAGGAGGATAAGGACACGGACACGGAACTACAACCTCGACCAAGGGGGAGGAAAAGGAGGATCCGATCCGCTCCTGGCTCTGCTAAGAGAGGAGATTCGACACCAGCGACAAGCTGAGGCCAGAAGCCAGGAGCGGATGGACCAGATGCTGGCCTTACTCGAAAAAATTGTGGACCGCAATTGAGTTGATTTCTGTTTATTTTACTATTATATTCACACTTATTTTTGTGAAGAATTTTTAATTTTACATTAATAATGACATTTAATATATTAAAGAATTTTAAGTTGCTTACACCGTCTCCAGTCTATTCATATGTCCCTCCATATGTTTTGGCAACAGGGTGGCCAGATAGCATCTGGTGCATCCTCACATAATAAAGGTTTCAGAGTTTTCATTTGAGTTATATCTTTTTATTAAAGGGTGAGGAAAATGAAAATGGAATAGAATACTGAGGTCAACGACATACAAACTAGAAAAGCACTCAGAGAGCGCAGACCTCCACCAAGCAGCTCATGTTCCCCCTTATATTGTGATTTACACCAAAACGTTTACTGTAATGTGTCTTTTATTAACTTTTATTTGTGTTTAAACTGTTATGTTCACTGTTCATAATGTTCCTAAAACAACAAAGCTCATGTTTGATAAAAAAAATTTCAGGTCAATCCGTCTGTAACTTTCTCCGTAAAGTTGCTAACAGACAAACGAACAAAAAAAAACCAACCAACGCTACCAAAAACATAACCTCCTTGGCAGAGGTAAAAATTGGCAAAATGCTAAATCAAACAGGCACCATTGTATAAACAGAACTTAAGAAACTTAGGAAATTTAGGCTATTGCCTGCCCAGTCATGGTGCCTCCTCTTCTCCAGGCTGAGCAGGAGTCTCTGGCAGTGCTGCTGGGCTGGATGGGACACCACAATAGAGACTCTGGTGTCTACTGGCAGTGGGACATCATGCGGGTAGTCTGGGTGTTTGGGCTGCACGTCTCCGCTGTCCTCCACATCGTCCGGGTTTGCAGGGCTGGTTCGATGGCTGCCATGCCTGTTTTAAAGAGAGAGACAAGAGTATGCTAACAGAGTCCAACAATTTTAAGTCTGATCTTCTGAGGTCTAAAAAGCTGATCAGTAATCAACAAACATTCTGTGCCACACAGAGGAGAAACTTTAGATGAATTGTACTTGCCGACTACAGGTCGTCATGGTCGTGGTCTACCTCCTCCAGGGCCGACACCTCTGCAGACAATCTGTCCTGCCAGCGGGCACCACTGACTGCCTCGAGCCTGTCCTCCACCTCATCCCCCGGCATACCATCGCGCACATCCTCTTCTGGTGCCATGGTGTCACCGGCACCCAGGCAGATGTTATGCAGGACGTCACAAGGGGTGATGACCTGAATTTAAGAGGAATGTTTATAAGAACATAAAGTATATAGACCTTTAATAAATAAAAAAGTATAACAATATAAGTATAATAATATATAATAAGTTTTTATATTTTTATTTAATTAATTAATATATACTCAAGTATAACAAAAATATTGTGTGCAGTGATGATGTACCTGTGGCACGAAGGTGTGGCGGATCTCCAGCGCTTTTATAAAGATGGCATGGAAGCGGGTCTTCATCATGCCAAAGGCACGCTCAATAACAGAGCGTGCCCTGGCATGATGCCCGTTAAAGCGCTGGGCCGCCACACCTCGCACCGGCAGCTTGTAGGGAGTGATGAGGGGGAGTGGGTGCTGGAGGCATGGGTACCCGCTGTCTGCGAGAATGAAATACCCTGGAGGAGGATAGACATTCTTCCTGTACAGTGGGCTGTGCCGGAGTACCCTAGCGTCATGCACAGACCCCGGCCAGCCCACGTAAGTGTCAATAAAGAGGCCCTGATGGTCACAGACTGCTTGCATTATAATTGATGCAAACAGTTTCCTGTTTATGTAGCAGTGACCATCAGGACCGCTTGATGGCTTAATTCGTACATGGCAGCCGTCGATTGCACCGGCTTTGAGAATAGCACGGTGCCTAGCCAACCTTGCAAACCCCCGAGTTACGGCTGCGAGGTCGTCAGCGGAGCTCGGGAGGTAGATGACCCTGTGACGAATGGCCACTACCTCCTCCGTAACTCGGTGGACGATGCAGTGGACAGTGGAGGGGGGCATCCCAAACACCCTTGAGACCACCCGGTATGATGCCCCACTGGCCAGCCAAAAAAGGAGAACCAGAGTCTCTATTGTGGCGCCCCATCCATGCCTCCGCTCCTGATAGAGGAGGTCCAGCAGCACTGCCAGGGACTCTCTGCTCAGCCTGAAGTCCTCCCTTGTGTCAGCGCCGGTGAAAAACCGCTGGAGGACTGGGACCCCTGTGTTCAACCTGCAGTTCAGGGGTCCGGTCTGCGTCAGGAACAAATGGCATGGATGTCGCTTGCAATGATTGTGAATTGTGCAGGTTAATGTCTCTTGTACTAACAGCCAATGTTGGCTTTTCAGCTGATGTCAGTAAACAAAATAATATTTTTGAAGATTTCCATGACATGCACTGTTGTGACTTAAAGGGGGAATTCACATGATACACATGGAGTGACAATGGCACAACTATTGTGTAGCTGATGAATGGCAGATAAAATAACAGATTTACCTCTCCACTTTCTGCACGCAGTTTCATCAAATAATATATAAGGCACCTCCATCGCCGCCTTGCTCGGCGTTGCAGCGTCTCCTCTTCGTGGAGAGAAAGAGTCACATGCCACATCCTCAACAGTTCCATGTTTTCCCATGTTGTCACATGCTCTTGTTAACACCTGCACCTGCTGCGATCCTCGGATTTTATTCAAGTCAGCCGTGATGCGGGCCTGAGGGCGGGGTATTTGACGACTCAACCAGGAAGTCCTCCGAAGGGTGAGATGGTCCGTCAGGCTCGCGTCACGACTGACTAGAAGAAAAGCTGCAAGCTGTCATGAATTTACGAGAATAAAGTCATTAATTTATGAGAATAAAGTCATTAATTTATGAGAATAAAGTCGTAACCTGTTATTTCAGAGGAGAGTTGTTAAAATTAGGGCCATGAAGCTTTTAAAGGAATTGTGCTTCAGTATAGGTTTCACAAACAAGGAGAAACTTCATCCTTTGGCACATCAGCATTACGTTGTCATAAGTATAAGGACTTAGAATATATGAGAAATACGTGCGTGATGACCTCACGCACGCTTCAAATGCGCCGTTCGACGGTTGCGGTCTCTGAAATGGGACACAGGAAGGGTACATAACAGCACATAACGGCACATAACAGTAGTGCGCTCAGCTAAGTGCACTTATCCCGATGCGGTCTCTGAAATGAGACACAGCATATGTCTGGTGTAATGGCCCAAAGCCTTAAAAGTGTTTTTTCCTCTAACCTTCTCTGGTGTTTGTTTTGAATCTTGGTCGGAACGGCAACATCTGTACAGCGTCATCATAAGCGCAAACTTTCAAAAAATGTATCTTCAGAGAGCTGGATAAAGTTGCGTTGTTTTTATTGCGAATAAAACCAAACAAACAAACAAAAAAACAAATGAATAAAATAAATGATAAACAAAAGGTTTTCTAAACAACAAATCACAGCATTTAAAGCCATCATGAGGCCGTGCGTCAGTTGCCCCTACTTATGGGTGAGCGCCCCCACCACCTGTGGAGGGCTCAAAATTAAAAGGTAAACAAAAACCAAATTTTAACTATGTAAATACAAACTGAAATGTGGCTCCTACATCTAGCTTACCTGGGAGGACTTATGATGCTGCCTCAAGCATAGTAGGATGGTTCACAGGCAGTACTGAAAAGGCAGCAGCCATTTGCCCTTTATGTGCACAGTGGTGCAGACTGTGTCAGTCTGGATGGCTGCATGTCCTCCCTACCGATTCAGGACTGCCTTTCTTGGGTCCACCACTTAGGTATCCTTTTTGGCCAGACAGGGAAGTTTAAAAGCATCTTTGAAAACATTACTATCTCTGAAAATACACCTGACCTCCCTGAAACCACAGTCCCCAACAAGGTGGACTGTGTGAGATGCTGCAATAATATCTGTGCTGGGGCAGTATGAGAGGGTACTCAGATCCCTGGAGGAGATGGCATAAAACACATTTAAGACAGCTTCAACTGCCAGTGGCTTATTTGAGCACTGCAGCAAGGGAACAGGGGTTTAGGGCCTCACATTGCCCCTGCTGTTGTTGAAGAGCAGGAAGCCTGAGCATTTCACTACAGAAGACAACTTAGACTGTACGTGATATTCAGGCTGCAGTGAATTGTGTGAGGTCTTCTCTTAAGGGAAAGATAATCGATGAAAGCTACCTTGCACTATATTAGAAAGTTAAAACACTGGTTGACTCCATTAAAGCCATTAAAACATTGAGATTCAGCAATTAAGACATTTTGCAGGGAAACAATGTGATCACTACAGGGCACACTTATTTAAAGTGTTGGATAGTGTGGAGGTTAAGTTCACTGCTTTGAACAGGAAAGCCTGAAGCATCTACAAAAGGTGGAGAGTGTGTAACTAGTGTTAATATTTCAGTGACAACTACAGGTAGTGGTTCGTAGCAGTCATGGCAGATCCAAAAAAATCAGTGTCAGAGTCTGTTCTGGAACTGGGTAGGCCTATCAACCTGCAGGATTAAAACAACAACAATAATAATAATAATAATAAAGAAATAGGAGAATAACAATGAGTGGAAATGCTTAATCAGCATTTCCACTTAATAATAGTGCAGAATTCACATACAATGACTGTTTTGATCCAGATTTACATTTGCTTTACCTATGAGGGTCCCTTGGTTTAATCAATCTTTATAGTGAGGAAGAAGTTAATACACTGTATAATAGTTGTGCAGATCATTGGTATACCATGAATCAATCAATCAAATTTTATTAATATAGCGCCAATTCATAACAGTCATCATCCCAAGACGCTTTTCAAAGAACAAGAGCAGGTTTAGACCACACTCATTGTTTGATGAATTATCAAGACCCAACCTAAGATGGGATTTGGCCCATCTCATCTACCATGAGTAACAGTGGCAAGGAAAAACTTCCTTTTAACAGGCAGAAACCTTGAGCAGGACCAGACTCATGCTAGACGGCCGCTGCTGGTTTGGGGAGGAATACAGAGAGATAGGGGGAGAGAGAGATATAAAGAAAGGGAGAGACAGTTGTTTTGTACCTTTCCACTTAAAACATACACAGTTTACCTGAAAACGATCATATCATGATCAACTTTGATCTCTGATTTCAGTGCTGGCTCCCTCAGAAACAGGGCTCAATGATGAGACTGCCTCATTTACAACCCTTGTTGAGAACAATGTATAATTTATTAAGAAAACAGTATTGATGGCAATACCTTCTGTGATGAATTTGGTGGGGGAAAAAAACATAATTGGGTCCATTATAGACCCCCGACACTGACCTTTTAATGGTCACTAATGTATGGGTCTATTTGTGTGGAACCAGCTATGTACTTCCTCACAGTCAGCTCCCACATTGTTTCTTACATCTGGAAAGCTTAAGAACATAATTTAGGTCTTCTTTTCAAACCATTGCAACTACCTCAGATGATTCTGCCAGTAGAAGTCTCCTGATGAGCCTTCTTGGGCAACACACTATTCCTGCTCTTTGTTTAATTTAATGCCACCATTTCAGTATTGTATTAACAAATTGTAGTGAAATAACAAGATTAGCAGTCATCAGAACACACTCACATTTAGTCCTAAAGAAACGATGAATTTTCTTTTCTTGAATGATTTAAAGATGACCAAACCAAAAACTGTTCATTGACAGGAACCGTTTCAGTTTCTCTGTGCACATATACAGGGTAGAGCTCTCTCAACTGAGACTGTGGGTGGCCCTGAAAAGGACCTTTGTTTCAGCAGTTGTCCGCAGCTTTACTTAGAGCTGGTGTACTTGGTCACCGCCTTGGTGCCCTCGGACACGGCGTGCTTGGCCAGCTCTCCGGGAAGCAGCAGACGGACGGCGGTCTGGATCTCCCTGGAGGTGATCGTCGAGCGCTTGTTGTAGTGGGCCAGACGGGATGCCTCCCCGGCGATACGCTCGAAGATGTCACCGACGAAGGAGTTCATGATACCCATGGCCTTAGAAGAGATCCCGGTGTCGGGGTGGACCTGTTTCAAAACCTTGTAGACGTAGATGGCGTAGCTCTCCTTCCTGGTCCTCTTTCTCTTCTTGCCGCTCTTGGTTGCCTTGGACACGGCTTTCTTAGAACCCTTCTTCGGTGCTTTCACTTGCTCAGGCATTCTCACTGCAGTCTCTCACAAGTTTGGCAATTCAATGGTCAGGGCGCTGTCTTATACCCTCTACATGTAAATGAGTGTGTGCTGTCGCTCTCGCAGGATTGGCTGAATCTGTCGCGCTCGGTGGAAGCTTAACACCAGGGGGTTAGAGGGGGAGGAGAGGGGATGGGAGACAAAGGGAGAGGAAAGCAGAGTGGCGGGAGAGTTAACAATGGTTACGGGAAATTGTATCTTGTATGATGAAAGATTCATTAAAATACAAATAAAAGATCATTTTTAAATATAATTTCGGTGGTATAATGATGTTTTACTAGCGATGGGCACGGCAGTTCTTTTAGATGTACTGAATCACTAGAATCAGTTCACTAAAAAGATTTGTTCAAAAGATTCGTTCACCAAATCACTGAATCACGTAGTGCTTGGCAGGAGTTTAAATTAAAAGGTAGTTTTGTCCAACAAAAATGATTCCAGAGAGTGTAGTCTGATTCGTTCACCAAGTGATTCAGGTGTCAGTGCATGCTGTCCCTCGTTCACCGGCTGCTCAACTGGCAGTACTGTTTCTCACTTCAGCTCAACTGAAGTGAGAAATGAACGAATCACTCGAGGAAGTGATTCGGTTCAGTATGTTCACTTCAAAGATACGGTTATTTGAACCAATCGTTCACGAACGAAACATCACTATATTTCACCTTATTTCTGAATATCTTTTGAAGGCTTTTAGGGGAGGCAAATGTTTTAGCCTGGTGGAGTCAAAAATGCACTTTAATGGTCGCTACAGATTGATCAGCTGATGAGTGATGAACCAAACGGGAATCAACTGGACACTGTAAATCTGCTTCTCATTTGTTATGATAAAGTCTCAGAATTTTTCCAAATGTCAAATTACATGAGTGATTAGACATCTAAAATACAAGACGTTCTCGTCTTTACTAAACAGCAACCGAATTACCAAGCAATTAGCTCCTGTAACAGTTTTTTACAATTAAAAAAGCACAAAATTACTGTATCTCATCTCTGCAATCTTCAGGGTTAGGCCACATGTTTATATCAACATTGCATCTGATATTATCCAAGGCGATGCACCTGGGATAAAACCGCTTGGTATGTCGGATCCACCTTTGGCAATCATCATCTGTGATGTCCTTGCATTGATAGCTTCAAGGAGGGACAAATGGTCGTATGGCTGATGGTCATAATAGAATAGAATACTCCTTTATTGCAGCTAATGTCCTGCAAAAGCTTTGACCCTCAGAGTGTGGGTCCTTCAAAAGCTGAAGACTCTGGATTGGGACACAGAACTGTGTTTAGGTGTGGTCTCATTAAACTAAATAGAACTAGTGTGACCAACCCAGGCATGTGGACACCAATCTGCAGAAAGACTCAAGTCTGGTGGTGCTAGCTCTGCATATGGTAACCAAACCATGTGACATCATTATCCCGGAATCAGTGGTCCCATGTAACACTGGTTTGTAAGGAAAAACTTGACGCTTTGGAACTTTGTAGTGTGTGATCGCAGAGGGAGCTATTGAAACCAGAGTCTGAACAAGAGTGTTTCTGTGAGTGTGAGCAGATAAAAAGACCTCACGTTATCATCTCACACACTCTGATCAGGTCCCCTCATCTCTCTCCTCTTCATCCTCCTCCTCTTCTTCATCAGAGTGATGGAGCTGCTCTGTAATTAGCTCCTTTATTAGTCATTAGTTCCATCACATGCTAATTAGCACAGATGTAAATTGAGGAGCAGATGAATCCCTGAGCCTCCACGTCTCTGTGTAATTAGTGTTTGACTCCTCTGCATGACGAACAGGACAGAGTCTGTGTGTGTGTGTGTGTGTAATTAGAAATAAAAACTGTAGCTCTGTAATTACTACATTTTCTGTTTCTTCTTCTGCACAAACCAACAAGGAGCTCACACTGTAATCACAGGTACACTGCTCATCTGCATTTTTAATTGGAATTAATTACAGCCGTGTGTGTGTGTGTGTGTGTGTGTGTGTGTGTGTGTGTGTGTGTGTGTGTGTGTGTGCATGTGCATGTGTTTCTGGATCGGTCTGATGATGTTATAATCAGCAGGACATGGGGGATCAAACAGCAGCACCGTCAGATCAGTGGACGTCAGCAGCCTGGTGTCAAATCAGGGAATCCTCTCTGCAGGTTATAAGTGAGGGTCAGTCTGATGAACAGAAGCAGGTGCGTTCTGGGAAGGATCAGTGCAAAAACTGTGGCTGTGTCCAAAATGAATCACTCAATCCCTAACCCCTAACCCCCATATGGGGTTTCACTATATAGCTGACTATATAGTGAGCTCAATCACCGGAGGTTTCGGACACTACATGGCAAGACGCAATGCATGACAGGATGCCCACCACCGGTGAGTGACCATCGGATGGTCACTACATTTTGCAATGCTTTATTGGAAATTTTGAGTCACCTATACGGGGCATTGGAATTGATCACTGAGGTTTCGGACACCCCTCAAAATGGCGCCAACCCCCATATAGTCGCCTATATAGGGGTTAGGGATCCATTTCGGACACAGCTCAAGTCAGACTTCTTAGACAGTCTGTATAAAACCTACAACAGGACTGATTATTTGTCTAATACTAATGTGTTAAAAATGGACCACACAAACAAAAGGGTTTAAGGTTAACGATCAAACAAGAGGGTTAAAGATCAGTGACTGAATTAGCTGAGACAAATAATTAGACAATTATTGATTAGACAAAATAAAATATCTTTAAAATGTTATCGTTGAAATATCAGATATCTTGCTCATTTCAGAAGTTGATGCCAGTAACGTTTGTAAAAACAATTATCAAAGGAACAACCAAACAGGTAAAAAGCTGAGCAATGCCAATTAAAAAAGAAATGCTGATGTGAATTAGATTTTTTAGAACCCCCAATATTGTTTCTACATATGATCAAAGAATAACAAATTTATGTTGGAGAGACTGCAAACAAATTGGAGATCATTCACATATCTTCTGGAAATGCCCAAATTTAAAACCTATCTGGCAAAGTATCCATTCAGAGATACTATCCATACTAGGCATTGACATCTTAAATCTTGACCCCAGGTACTATTTTATAGGCTTGACCCCAGTGGGCCCATATTTCATACATTCTTACTGATAGCAAGGAAGATGATTCCCTTGTCTTGGCGCAACCCACATCCACCCACAATACAACAATGGCATAAAAAGATAATCTCTACCTACTAAATGGAAAAATTAACAGCTAAAATACAACTAAAATTTGACAGATTTTTGAGAAGATGGAACCCTATAATTGTCTTTTTCAAACTATTAACTTGAACTCTCTATACCTATATTAACTTATTGACCAAATCCAGGGTATTTAAATGGTTAATGGAGAGATTAGAAGAAATTAACCTTATTACGAGATGTTTTTTTTTCCCTTTACCTACTTATTTTGTTTTATATGTACGTAAACAATGGCACACCTGTGAATTTGTGTATGTACTCATGTGTGGGTGTATGTATACATACTTAGTTGCTAACTCTGGAACAAGTTTACTAAGGCCAAATATATGACACCTTATCTTTTCTTTATTGTGTATTAACTTACCTTCTTTATCAGGGGGAGAAGAGATATTTTATAAACCAAATGGAAATGCTGAATATATGAACTGTAGTTTGAATGAGTTTGGATATTTGTGTACACAGGGCAACCACAATTTTTTTGTACATCCACCTTTAAGAGAGGCCGAATGAATTATATTTCTATTTTCAGTGTGAAATTTATTTTTGTTTCTGTTTTTTAATGAACTGAAAAAGGAAAAAGAAAAAATATTGGAAAAGTGTGTGAAAATGGTTTGAGATGGAGGATATCCACAAGTTTGCCACACTACTGTGCACATTGGTTGCTATATATTTATTTTGTTTTGCTTTTTGTATTTATTTGTACTTTTCTTCTTTTTTTTCCTTGTGTGACTCTGATTTTGTGTATATTATTTTGTGTAATTTATGTTTATACAGAAAATGAAATTGTTGTACTCTGTGGCAAATGGAAATAAAAACTAAATATGTTAAAAGAAAAAAAAAATGATGGAGGAGCATTAACTAATGAGGTTAATTTCCAACAGGTTAGTAACATGACTGAATATATAAAAAAGGAAAATCAGAGAGGCTGAGACTCTAAGATGTAAAGATGAGAAGAGGTTCACCACTCTGTAAGAGACTGTGTGAGCTAATAGATCAACAGTTTCAGAATAATGTTCCTGAGTGTCAAATGTGAAAGAATGAGTGGATTTCATCATCTACAGAACACAATATCATTAAAAGATTCTGGAGAAATCTCTGTACTAAAGGGACAAGGACCAAAAACCAAGACTGGATGGTCCTGATCTCCAGACCCTCAGGCAGCACTGCATTAAAAACAGACAGGACTCTGGAGTGGAAATCACCACATGGGCTCCAAATCACTGTGGGCACAGTTCATCGCTAAATCCACAAATGGGGTAAAAACTGAATCATGTAAAGAGGAAACCAGATCAGAACATAATTCAGAAAAAAACAGACTCGTCTGGACCTGAGCCCATTTCATGTGAACTGAAGGGAAGAGGAAAACTGTCCTTTAACATTCTTATTTTTGGAAATCAGACAAAGCAAAAGGCTAAAGACATGAACAAGCTACAGCTAATTGAATTCAAGAACTTCAGCTGGAGGGTAATTTTGAAGAAACTAATCAAACCCAGAAGAATCAAACCTTTAATTAAAGAATCTGTTCTCGTTTAGTCAGCCTCTTTAAAGTTTTCTGTTCCTGAAAAGACTAAGTTCGAGCTGCTGTTCAGACAGACTGAGCTCTGTATGTAGCACATGACCTTGGTTCTGTCTTACTCAGAATGATAGAGTTTTGAGGGCAGCACCTCAGGCAACACTGCACCCCCAACCCACTCCCACTCATCGCCCCCACCCTCCAATGTATAACCCCCGGCTATCTCTCTGACAACCACCAATCAGGACTTCACCAGTAACTACCCCAGACCCTCATTAGGAGTTAATTAAATCAAATCTATCAGGAATTATCCTCTCCAACCAGAGACATAAGGAGCACACAGCTGTGTTCTCTGAGAGCAACTGGATCTACAAAATAAAAGACCTTTGTCAAACAAAGTGGCTTTACAAAAAAATCATTATCATCAAAATCATCAACCAAACCTGCTCCCACAAAATTCAAACATTGACTCACAAAATAAAACACCATCATCAGAATCACTGACCAGCTCTGCTCAGTCAGACTGAAACAAACCTACCCTCCAAAATAAAAGACTAACATCAAAAACACCCAACTGATCTGCAAAATAAGACCCTCATCATAAACACGAACCTGCTTTACAAAATAAGAATGGTATAATTCTACATTTTATTGATTTTAATGATAGTTAAATTGCATCAAAAATGCTTATTTGTCATATTTAAGAATACTAAATACTCTGTCCTATCAGAGCATTTTTTTCCATCTTGGTTCAGATTTCCCAGTTCTTGTCTTTTTACTTATTTTACTTCAAAATGCACAGGTCCCCCCTGCTGTTCATCCGGGTCATTTCATGAAATCGGTGCCTTTTGCGTCCCCAAGAAGTAATCATTCATAAAATTATGATAACAACAAATTAATATGTAATTTAAAAATATAACATTACCATGTCTTCTCTCCTAAATATGGCATCAAAATAAAGTCAATTAAATATCATTTTAAATAATATAAATTACTTTTATGCTGATTAGGGTGAGGTTTTTGGCCTGTCCGTCACTACTTTTGTTGTACTTATACAGGACTTTAAATTTGTAAAATGTTGGCAAAATGTTAAAATTTTCACATTTACAAATTGTTGTATGATTTTATTGCTAAACAGTGTTTTTGGTAATAATATATATTAGTCATTATAAATATTTACCAATTTATCTGCATCCCCTGATTTCATGTCAACCCTGTTACCCTAACTAAAAAAACATAAAAAAAATTATTGTACATTCCAGATTTGACATGATTGACAGAAGGTTGCATCCTCTCTGAGCCAGGATACTAACAGCTCAGTGACAATTAAGTTTCTCTCATCTCCGATGTGCTATTTTTTATGTTTTTTCAAGGTTTAACCAGGGGGGACAAGCATACAACATCAACCCTGTTACCACTTTTAACATATAAACCAAAACAATTTTCTATTTCTCAAAATATAATCAATATCTACAAGTAATTACCTTTCAAAGTACCTAGCTTGCACTTTAGCTAGCATTTATTTAAGATAGCTACAGGCAGATTAGTTTAAAATTGTCAACCCTGTTACTGTCAACTCTGTTACCTTTCCACAGTAACAGGATTTGACATGTGAGTAACAGGAATGACATAGAATAGTGTTAACCCTCATTGTACTCTCTTTAAAGGTTAACCTTTTAAAATTAAATCATTTTTAGGTCACCAGGTGAACATTATTGAGATAATTATTTTTTGATTGACTGATTCATTGATACGCCGGTGGAGAGACAGTTACTTTTACTCTTGTCAGCCCTGTTACCATGACATCAATCCTGTTGTTGTCATTAATTTGATAAAAATGTAAAAAATGACAACTCAAATGGGCTTTCAACACTCACCATTATAATTTAAATGACATTATATTTTAGATTTGGCCATTTTGCAACATTTCTCTTCTAAAAAATATCTGATATATGTTGAGATGTGATCGCCATGCAAAATTAGGGTATATTTGATCATCTGAATGACAAATATCTAATTGGAGAAAAAAATCCACAAAATAAAATAAACTCAATGGAAAGAGAGACTTAAGTACTGCTAACATATGTACCATATATTGCATATTTCTAATTAGAAATATTGTATTTTGTTAAGTTTATGTCGATAACAGGGTTGACAAGATTATGAAAACAGCCAGGAGAAAAACGGTTATAAAATATGAAATAACACAGCCTGAGATGGCATGATATCATTTCCTGCCATTTTAAACATTCTTTGATTCCTGGTTACTTAAAAACAACAATAACAATTAAATATAGTTTAAATTTTTAATTTTCTAAGCTGAAAAGGCACTGATTTCATAGGATGACCCACCCATGTTTACTAGGTCATGGTCTAGTTGGATCATTTCCATCTTAACCCGTTTTTTTCTTTCAGCTTTTGTGTCCAGCCTAGTTTTTGTCATCAATTATCCTCTTACTATGTTACACGTAATGTCATTCTTTCCTTCTTACTCTTCTTGGACAAAGACAGCACTACAAAATACTAGATTTGTATACAGAACAAAGCACCTTCTCGGCTCTACAAAATAAATGCCTGAGACATAATGAGCAGACCGGGGTCACAAACAGTTGTAGTTTTTAATTCCAAAAAGCAGCTGAAGCTCCAACACATTCTATGTGAATGACAGGAAAAAAAGGTTAAAATCCTCCTTAATTTAAACATTTATTTCACAAAAATAACCTTATCCATCTCAATATTTATTTATTCAAACCGGTTACAAAAAGCTACAAAAACACTGAAGATAGAAAAGGCAAACAGCTGTACACTCCTCCTCCTCGTCTCATCATGATCACGCTGCTCCATCAGGTGAACCTGTACGTGTGACTGTTAAAGAAAACCACTAATGATATACAACACACACACACAAATATATATACACAGTCAAGCCCAAAATTATTCATACCCCTGGCAAATTTTTACTTAAAGTTACTTTTATTCAACCAGCAAGTTTTTTTATTAACTGGAAATGACACAGGCATCTCCTAGAAGATAATAAGATGACGTACAAGCGGCATCATTGTGGAAAGAAATATTTCAAAGCTTTTATTTACATTTGAATGAAAAGTAGCATGTCCGAAATTATGTGCACTTTGTTTTTTTTGCATAGCAATACAGTATTGTGTTACCTACGTTTATTGAACTATTCAATGGTCAGTTTGCGCTTTGCATTTGTGTATTTAAAAATTTTGTAGCATAACAGATTGTCTGTTCTACCATGTTTTTTTAGCCTGGCTGGGCCATCCTGTTGCGTGAATCACTTGATGTTCCTTCCCAGTTGTGGGAAGGAACATCAAGTGATTCACGCAACAGGATGGCCCAGCCAGGCTAATGTTTTTTATGACCGATTGTGAAACTTATTGTTAAATTTTGATGTTTCACACACAGGTAGAAGGCCATGTTTAAGCCATGCTTAAGTTGCTACAATAAAAAAAAAAAACTTCTGTGAAGTAACTTGGTTCTAGTATGCTTGTTTGTCATATAGTCTTTTAAATGTCTCTTTTTCAGTCAGTAGTAGCCTTGTAACAGGGAGTTGGAGAATAATCTTGTTTGTTTTTTTCCCTGCATACTTTGCAACTTTGCATAATTCACAACTTGTCGCAAAATTTGCAACTTTTCGCAATTTAACCACATAAAATTATTTAAAAACCCTGCATATTCAATTGCAAAATCAAGGATTTTAGCCCGTAAGATCAAGGATTTGTGCGTTTTTCTGGAGGGTCTAACCAGTGAACATTTCAGCACGACAACAACCCAAAACACACAGCAAAAGTAGTAAAGAAATGGTTAGCAGACAAAAACATGAACGCTTTGCAGTGGCCCAGCCAGAGTCCTGACTTGAATCCAATAGAGAATCTGTGGAGGGAGCTTAAGATCAGGGTGATGGCAAGGAGGCCCTCCAACCTGAAAGAGTTGGAGCTCATCGCTAAGGATGAACGGGCGAAAATACCAGTGGAGACATGCAAAAAGCTGGTCAGCAATTATAGGAAGCGCTTGATGGCTGTAATAGCCAATAAAGGATTTTCTATTGATTACTGAGAAGGGTATAAATAATTTTGGACATGCCACTTTTTGTTCAAATGGAAATAAAAGCTTTGAAACATTTCTTTCTACAATGATACCTCTTGTACATCATCTTATTATCTCCTGGGAGATTATTACCTTCTGAGATATGTTCAAAGCAGTAACTACACGGAGGTATATATCTGAGATTTCTTTGAAAATCAGTGAGGCTTCTGCTCACAGCGTGACTGAGTGAAAAACAAAAGTTTGTTCTTACTTCAATGCTTCTCTGTTATCGGAGTCTACTCTGGATGATTTACTGATAGGGTACTGACCCCGTCCCCTTCCTACCTGTGGGATCTTCACCAATCAAACACCAGGCTATTGAGCCAGAGTCGCGGTGGATGAGGAGTGAGATCTCTCTTAACTTTGTCTGCTGACATCATGTTGTGTAGTGATATTTTCTTTACATGTAAGCGCAGGGCTCCTGTTTGTCTTGAGCTCTGATTGGCTGAAAGGATATGAATCATAGTTGAGTTTCTGGGTGAGGACTCCGGTCAGGATGAACTCTGCATTGTGGACGTCTGAACACAATAGAGACACAAACAACATCATCATCATCATCATCTGCTGCAAGTTCATATAGAACACAGGTTCTAAGTGTGTGTGTGTGTGTGTGTGTGTTACCTATGTTCTTCATGAAGTACTCTCTGCACAGGTGTAGGTCATTGTCGCAGGAGATTAAAATGATCTCTGGGAGGTTCTGCAATTAGAGTCAAACATGTTTTCAGGAATACAGACATAAAAATAAAAACAGCTGATTAGACGATTTTGTTCGTCCTAACATTGGATTTTATTTTGAGGGTGTCGTCAGCTGGGAGGACTTGGGTTCACATTTATTTGTCAGACCCGACAGATTTATCGAGGAGCTGGTAAATCGGCCAATTTTAGCCCGTTTGAGACTAATCTGTAATCAGCCAAAAGTTGCTGATTTTTCGCCGATATTTTCAGAAATAAAATGCGGAGATTCAGTTTCACTTTGAAAATGTTCCGCCCATAGACTGTATAAAGAATGGACAGAGTCTGCCTCCTTGCTGGGTGAAGCCACTCTGAGAACAGCATCCTCTGTTGACGGGCTGTAGTATAGATCATATATCCCGCCTCCGCCAGCAAAGCTTATGGAGCTGTGGACAAACTTTAGAAATCTATAACACAGAACATACATTTTTCTCCCCCCTGCTTGTGATGTTGACATGTAGTTATTGTCAGACTGGTTTGTGCTCAAGTCCTCTTTTTTCTGTGAAGTTCCATTTTTAAAAGTTATTAGGGGGTTCATGTTTTCAATGATTGACACCTGATACAGCCTATTGGCGTTCAGGGATTGCATAGCTCTCCCAGGGGGATACGCTGTTTGAGCCGAGCGTCATCACAGCAACTCTTGGTGACTGCACGGCCGAATGCGCGCATCGCTACTGCGCAGCGCTGGTTTCAGGAAATGAAGAAAAATCCTGGAAATACAGAGAGCTTCTTGGCTTCAAATCCATATACAGGCAGGAGGCAGAACCAAGTTGTCCATAGGAAATACAGTCTATGGTTCCACCTTTTGAAAAGTTCACCGACTTATCCTGTAGATGGCGCAGTGACCTCATGACAGTCTTCATCCACTGACTACCTCAAAGCTAAAAATCGGCCCATTAATCAGTAATTGGATTTTTTTCCCCCATAATAATCGGTATTGGCCCCAAAAAATCTATATCGGTCCATATTAGGCCCTACTTATTTGATCTCAAAACAATCATAAAAATCAGATGTTATTTATATTTTAAAAAAAGGTGATTCCAGGACTTTCCAGGACCTTGTTCTGCTTGTGCTCCATGATCTTCCTGTATGAAGGCTGTTTGGACAGCAGCTTTCCTCCAGCACTTTCCAGGATGGACTTCATGGTGCTCAGACTGGGACACACGCCCGGGGTCAAGTAGAAGAGCTTCCCCTGCAGGTAAGACGCACAAAGACTTAGTATATTTAAAACAGGCTAATGATGCTGACCAATAAACCTGATCTTGTGTGTATCGCCTTTCAACAGCAAACCCTAACAGGGGCCCGCATGTAGGATCATGCTGACTGTGTGACACATTTGAACACTTGACTTTTGATACCAGACAGTTCAGAGATTTGCTGCTCATGCCACCAGTGTGAGATTTCAGCCAAAAAAACAGACCGAAAAAAGATAAACTGAGAGCTGTATCAAGTCTGCACCATCCGTCACTCCAAAATATACTCCATCTATAAATAAATATACTGTGATCGTACTCAGTGAACGATTTTCTGACCAAAACCCAGATCTGTTTCTTCTGAGCAGACACTCCCTTGTTTTTACATAGTGCTTTTATTTGGATGTGAAAACCTAAGTCTAAGAGGTAACTTCAAAGCTCTCTATGGTCATTAAAAAAGTTTTTTTAAAAGTTGTCATGAATCCCACTGGCAGCAGGTAAGCTGTTGATTATTGAATAAGATCATTGCAGAAGAAATATTTTGTCTTTTGTGATCTCTTTCACCCTTTGCATCCATTAACATGGAGATCAAAAACATGTCTTGGTGTGAATAAAAACATACATAAACAGAGTGACAATGCACAGATTAAATAACATCAGGTTTGGAGAGAAATAATTCAGGATGACCTGTCCTCCCTCCTCTCACTCCATCATTTTTCAGTTTCGGGTCGAATCGGTACCCTCTGTATCTCAACAGAGTAGGGATAGGAATCGAGAACAGGTTCCAAATAGTTCAATCCATCATTTACATTTTATCTCAACGATTCCCTTAATGATTCCTTTTTTCTGGGTGCGTTTAAAAACACTCTAGCGAGTGCCAGTCTACGCGAACGGGAACAGAGACAGAGAAAACAACATGGCAGGCGGTATGAAAAGTAGGCAGAAACGAGCTAAAGAGTGGCTTAATTTTACTGAGAAAGACGACAACAGTGTAACATTTGTCGAGCAGTGATAACATGCAAAGGTGGAAACGCCAGAAACATACTTAAACATTTGTCAAACGTGGCACGGCATCAAATATAAGGAGTCACATGTATTCAATGCTTTCCACCGGTGTTATGCCATAGAACCCCATACCCCTGCAAGAGAATGCAGCCCCTGCATCCCATCCACTCATTAGCTCCTTAAAGTGGAAGAAAATTATATCATATGTAAAAAAAAAAAAAAAACATGAGTATTGGATCATGACAATATGTCAAATTGAGCAGCAAATTTTCGTTCTGTTTTTATGTCTCTCTAAAATGCACACAGAGGTGTACTTGGGTGTATAAACATTATATTTTCATGACAGCAAATATTCAAAATCAGAGGACTTGTACTTATTAAAGGCAGGCGCTTTTGAATCCATCCAATGGTAAAAGAAACTCGCCTTGTTATGTACTTTCAACTGCCCTCCCGTCAGGGGATGCATTCTACGGCAGGGGTGCATTCTACTGCACAACACCTGTTAACAACACCAGTTCGTCAGTCGCTGCTGCTCCGTCTCAGCATGGCATTGAAGGTATGTATGTTAGTGTTACAATACATCCTTTTTTACCCTGACATGTCCTCTTTTGGGGGGCTGTCCGGGGGAGTTTATAAAATCTTTAAAATGCCCAAGGAACATGTATCCATTGATTATAAAACAGTGCAGCGCATCAATGCTCCCTGAAGCTCTGCCCCTCCAATCACTTTAGCCACCGACGCGACGCAGCTTGCACTTCTGTCTTTGGGAATTCAGAATATGAATTTAATGGAGTTAAAAGCGCATATAAAACACTCAACCTTTCAAAAAAAAAAGAATTCCGCACACAAGTCAGCCCTGCGTAGTGTCCTCTTTTTGGGGATTCAGAATACGGTCACCCTTTAGTTAAACACAATGTATGCCAGAAACGCTGTAATAATAGCATTTTTGTTTGATTATTTTTGACCCTCACTGAAGGTGACATACATCTGTTTCTGTTATCAGAGACTAAATAACATTTTGATTTAACGGTGAAACCTATAGTCTGCTTTCTTTTTTTTTTTGTCATGAGAGAAGAGGTCTCACTCTGCGCATTTTTCTCGGCACCTGGGGGCGTTGGCTCTATAGCGGAATGAACGGAGTTAGTGAACCCTCCTGTCAGTCATTCAGTGTCTTTGTCACGAGGGGGCTGGCGCGCACAGGCACACAGACACAGACTTTTGGATACAGTGCTGCAAGTGAGCGTCGTGAGTGAAAAGCAAGCAAACAGAATGAACACGACAGCTTTGGTGTCTAAATCGAACGCAACAGCCCAAGTGTGGGAATATTTCGGCTTTAAACCAAATGAAAGAGGTGAGCCCACAAATACGGACGAGCCGATATGTCGTATTTGTTCCAAAGTTGTGGTGACAAAGAAGGGGAATACGACGAACATGCATGCGCACCTCAAGCACAATCATCCCCTCCATTTTTCCCAACTGAGCAAAAAAAGTACCGCCGGAGGTGCTGCGGAGCCATCGTCCCGACAGGTACCGCTTACTGAAGCGTTTGGTAAGCAAAGCAAATATAAACAAAACACCGCAAAATGGTGCGCGCTGACAGACAGCGGAAATTAAAGTTTATCACTTTTGACATGGTGTACTAGCATTATTATGCCATATATTATCATTTTCTATAATTCAAAAAACGGTGCCAATAATATCGTTTATCGGCAATAATTTGTAGCACAATTATCGTCCAGCAAAATTTGTTATCGTGACAGGCCTATCCCCAGGTGCAGGCCTTACCTTAAAGAGGGGGGTACTGTGAGCTCTCTTTAAAGACTCCTCCAGACTGAAACTGAACAAAACCTCTGCCTCTGCATCCCTTAGAGTGAAATTCTGCTCATCTGCAAACACACACAGTGAGAAAAGGTTACACATCACAACTCTGATCATCAAGGGTTTGTATAAAAATTGATTTACCCAGATGTTCACCATTTCATTTTTACATTAGCAGCTTCTCATCCTCACTCACTAACGGCTGGACCTCAGTTTACTTAACACGGCGAAACAAAAACAGTGTCTCTTACACATTTCCCATATCCATGTTCTATAATCAAAAAAGAATCTTGAAGGTTTCATCACAGTCTAGTTTTATCACCCACTCCCATAAGTTAACACAGCATGAGGGCCAATTTATGCTTTATGTCAGATATGCATACAAACAAAGATGGAGCCTCACATTTGTACACTGCCTTCAGTTTACTCTGTAGATTTTCTGCAATCTTTAAGATATGGGCCATACACTGCAGCACAACTGGAAACTACGGGGTCAGTCAAGCCAGTGATTCAGACCATAGACGATGAAAAACACTTAAGGGAAGTAGTTCTTCTTTGAATTCTTCTTCATATTCTTTGTATTCTTCTACTTTGTATTTTTCTTCTTCGTATTCTTCATATCCTTCTTCCTATTCTTTGGATTCTTCTTTTTCATATTCTTTGTATTCTTCTCCGTATTTACTTTTTATTCTTCATATTCTTCTTCTTCCTATTCTTCTTCATATGCTTTGTATTCATTTTTGTATTCTTCTTCCTATTCTCCGTTTTCTTCTTTGCATTCTTCTTCGTATTCTTCTTCTTCTTCGTATGCTTTGTATTCGTCTTAATATTCCTCCTTTTCATATTCTTCATATTCTTATTTGTATTCTTCATATTGTTCTTTGTATTCTTCATTTTCATATTCTTCTTCCTCCTATTCTCCGTTTTCTTCTTTGCATTCTTCTTCGTATTCCTCTTCTTCCTATTCTCCGTCTTCTTCTTCGTATTCTTTTTCTTCCTATTCTCCTTCTTCTTCTTCTTCATATTCTCTGCATTCTCCTTCTTCTTCTTTGTGTTCTCCTTCTTGGTATTCTTGGTATTTGTATTTGTATTATTCTACCTTTTCGCCGCATTCTTCATAGTAACTTCGCAGTGTTATCTGCACCATCCAGCAGATTTACTGCATAACATCCTTTCCAAAGCAAAGTGTGCATGGAAATATGAGTTCTGTGACCATTAAACTGTGCAGGACTTTATTTTCTACATAACTGAGCCCTAAGAAACACAAGTCCTAAATTTGACATCTTTCAGCAGTGATAAAAGCCCCTTTAGATTAAAATAAAATACCCTCATTTATACATTTAGAACAAATCTTTGAACTTTCCTTTGATTCACACTTTTTGCAGAATCTGACAAACACAAACACTACTCTGCACACACACTCTCACACACACACACACACACACACACACACACACACACACACACACACACACACACACACACACACACACACACACACACACACACACACAGCTTTACCGATGAACTTGTGACTCCTCCAGCTCTCCTCTAGCCACTCGGGGCTCACGATGTGTTTGACCACAGACATGGCCGTCAGGAACTTCACAGTGCGAGTCACCTTACTGCTCACCAGGTGAGTCACCTTCTGAATGCAGTCCGTCACCTCCCCTCCCAGCGAGTACAACCTCTGCAGCGACAAACACACAGAGTGAGAAACACTGGCGCACAGTCAGAAACACAAACACACACCTCTTCAATGATCTGCATCACATGAGTGACTCTGAGGTTTCAGTGTGTGTTGGAGCCAAGTCTGTTTACTTACATCTGTCTGAACACTGAGTCAACATCATTAAGTCAGAGGGTAAAGAACTCACACTTGCTGTAGTCATACTATCAGCTGATCATGACGTGTGTATACATGCACCGAGTTTTATTCAGATTAGAAGCATTTGGACATGCACAGAGTTCTCTGAGTACGCTAAAACAACAGCAGAAGAAGAGTTGTATTGACGCCTGTGCTGTCAACAAACCAACCAACATGGTAGTGGCTCACTTCATCCAACTCAGGATTTCCCCCCCCTGTTAAATGTTGTCACTAGATGGCGCCCTTGTTTATTTATTTTACTGTCCTGTCAAAGGTTGCGCTGTGTGGGCAGATGTGACATAATCAACCTGTATGTACGCCTTCTTGGGGCGACACAGTGGTGTAGTGGTTAGTCCTGTCGCCTCACAGCAAGAAGATAAGAAGAACTTTATTAATCCCCTAAGAGAAATTCAATCCGGTTCGAATCCGGTTCAGGTAGTTTCTGTGTGGAGTTTGCATACTCTCCCTGTGTCTGCGTGGGTTTACTCCGGGAACATCCCAAAAATATGCAGAAGTGGGGTTAGGTTAATTGGCCACTTTCAAATTGCCCGTAGGTGTGAATGTGAGCGTGGATGGTTGTTCGTCTCTATATGTCAGCCCTTCTGCGATGACTTGGCGACTTGTCTAGGGTGTCCCCTGCCTTTGCCTGAAGATGCTGAGACAGGCTATAAGCGGGAATAAGCGGTAGAAAATGGAGGGATGGATGGATGGATGGTATGCCTTGTTATGTTCTTGGAGGAGCAGGCGTGGCACCTGTGGTTGTGTTTTATATGCCAGAGTGTTAAAAATGAAACCTACTGTACTGACCTCAATAAATAAAGAGTGAAGATCGAGTCAGGTAAGAGGGTCATGTTCAGAAGAAGTATTTACATGGACACGTTCCGAAATGACGATCGGCATACCATGCCTCTCGACCGGACGACGCTTTTTCATTCTGATCGGGCATTTATTTTGATTATTTGTGCCCATGTAAAAGCTGCTAGTGTGTCACCTACTGTTTAGGTTAAGTGTGTGTGTGTATGTGTGTGTGTGTTTACCTTTGTGTACTGCTGCACCTGTGTGGGCTCAAAGCCTGTGAACATGACTCGAGGAGTGGACTCTGGAGGGAGCTTCTTACCGGGAGACTGGACCTCCTCTAGTCTAACACACACAAACACACACAGATGAACAGATATCAGTCAGCAGAGGACAGTAGAGCAGCAGCACAGAGGAAGGTGGCTCATGTTAGATTTTTGGTTTCTCCGTTTGTTTTCTGTGTGAAACTCGTATTTCTTGTCTGACTGAATGTCAGTTTCTTCGCCTCCATCTCCTCATCCACACACTGTGTGACAGCGTTTGTAAGATGTTTGTGTCGGTCAATGTCAGTATTATATCTGGAGGCTCGGGTGAAGGCTAGGGAATCTTTTCAGCCTTAAATTCACATTTTACCTCACTTATATTAGTTGAATCTCATTTTTCATTTGGTTCTAAGCCAAAATGTCCTGACACAAACATGAGTTGGGGTAAACTGACATCACAACTGTAGCTGTTCAGTAGCCTACAATGCTCTGTGAATGGCTTGTTGATATTGTTGTACTTTATTTCTGAGGTTACCACAACAGCCCAACCACAGGAATCAACAGTGTAACCACATTTTGACACTTCTGAACCTCCTCCATATTTAACTAGCGTGTACAGTACCAGCTCAGTGTGTCACTCACCTGGCCTTCTTGTTAGCAGGCTGGTTGGAGTCACTGATCCTCTGTTTGTGCAGCAGCTGCAGACTCTGAACACACACACACAAACATGCCACAGGATCAGTCAAACAGAGACAGCTGATCAACAACTAACTAATGTCTGATCGATTCCTGATCTTTTTTCTGACACCACAAACGGTAGACAATCTGACGAGACTTACCACCAAAGATTCAGGAGAAACTTTGATGGGAGATCTCCACGCAGCTGCAGAGAAAAAGACATTAAACTAATCAATACTTCAGCAGTAAAACTACATGACTCCATAAATCACTGCTGTCCCTTCAGCTCTGATGTTACTTTAGGTCAAAAGATGTAAATCACACATAGAAAACATTTATAACACATATGAAATCATACAGTTGTGAGAATAAAGCTGTCTATATCAAAATAAGGACTATTGAGCGTCTGGTTCAAGTGTTCTTAATGTGTTGTCTCCTCAGCTCCACATTGTTTGAAGTATTTAAGGGTAGAATAAAACTCTCTTTATTATATATCAGGTGACTGTCTTTAATCCTAGATGATGAGTAAGCATACCAAGAAGGTTCTGGACCAGCTGGGGGTTTGGTACCAGAGGTTCTGGCAGGGTGAAGTTCGAGTATCTGCTGTGCTGGATCTGTCTGAGAGCCTCAAAGTTCCCCAGCAGGATGTCACACAGCCACTGAGCGTTCACAATCGGAATCTTCCACTCCTTCGCCTTCTCGTACTTCATCCCGCCGGGTCTGAGCACGGACAACCACAGATCAGTCAACCAAGAAAGTGGCAGTGAAAACATCAGAAGCAGCATTTGGTAGATATCAGGGCCTTACTCTTTACAGATGAGCACAGTGTTACTGCGACAGAGGTATCCGGTGTATCTTGCTCCAGCCAGGTAAGCCATCAGCTTAAGGTCATCTCTATCTGCATCCACAAACCCCGTCACCGAAATGATCTGAGACAGAGAGAGAAGATATGACAACATGCTGATACACACTTATATACAACTCTTACATCTGGAATATGTCTAAGTTGCTTAAAGTTTAAATGATTTTTACAGAGACTCGGTACAAAATGGTGACAGGTATACAGTGGATATAAAAAGTCTACACTCCCCTGTTCAACTGCCATGTTTTTGTCATGTAAAAAAGTTACATCAAGATAAATAATTTCACAACTTCTTCCACCTTTAATGTGACCTATAACCTGTATAACACAATTAAAAAACAAACAGAAATCTTTCAGGGAGGTGAAGTAAAAATAAACAACTGAGATCATGTGGTTGCATAAGTGTGCACACCCTTTAATAACTGGGGATGTGGCTGTGTTCAGATTTAACCAATAACATTCAAACTTAGGTTAAATTGGAGTCAGCACACACCTGTCACTAATTAAAGTGCCTCTGATTAACCCCAAATTAAGTTCAGCTGTTCTAGTTGCTTTTCCTGACGTTTTTGTAGCCACATCTTCCAGCACAAATCATGGTCCACAGAGAGCTTCCAAAGCATCAGAGGGATCTCATTATTCAAAGATATCAGTCAGGTGAGGCTACAAAAGAATTTCCAAGGAATTAAATATACCATGGAACACAGTAAAGACCGTAATCATCAAGTGGAGAAAATATGGCACAACGGTGACATTACCAAGAACAGGACGTCCGTCCAAAATTGATGATAAGACAAGAAGAAAACTGGTCAGGGAGGCTACCAAGAGGCCGACAGCAACACTGAAGGAGCTGCAGGAATTTCTGGCAAGTACTGGCTGTGTAGTACATGTGACAACAATCTCCCGCTGTCTTCATATGTCTGGGCTATGGGGTAGGGTGGTAAGATGGAAGCCTTATCTTACAAAGAAAAACATCAAAGCCCTGCTTAATTTTGCAAAAAGACATCTGAAATCTCCCAAACGCATGTGGGAAAATGTGTTATGGTCTGATGAAACCAAAGTTGAACTTTTTGGGCATCATTGCAAAAGGTATATTTGGCGCAAAATCAACACTGCTCATCACCAAAAGAACACCATACCCACAGTGAAGCATGGTGGTGGCAGCATCATGCTTTGGGGCTGTTTTTCTTCAGCTGGAACTGGTGCCTTAGTCAGGGTGGAGGGAATTATGAACAGTTCCAAATACCAGTCAGTGTTGGCACAAAACCTTCAGCCTTCTGTTAGAAAGCTGAAGATGAAGAGAAACTTCATCTTTCAGCACGACAATGACCCAAAGCACACATCTAAATCAACAAAAGAATGGCTTCACCGGAATAAGATTGAGACTTTGGAATGGCCCAGCCAGAGTCCAGACCTGAATCCCATCAAAAACATTTATGGGGTGATCTGAAGAGGGCTGTGCACAGAAGATGCCCTCGCAATTTGTCAGATTTGGAGCGGTTTAGCATAGAAGAGTGGGCAAATATTGCCACATCAATATTTATGAATATTTATGCAACCAGGTTATTTTAACTTTTCTATTTTTTTTTTTTGCTCCTTAAAGGTTTCAGTTTGTTTTTCAATTGCATTGTACAGGTTATAGGTCACATTAACGGTGGAAAAGGTTGTGAAAATATTTCTTGCTGTCATTTTCTTACATCACGAAAACCTGGTAGTTGAACAGGGGTGTGTAGACTTTTTATATCCACTGTTCATACAACTCTTACATCTGGGATATGTTTAAGTTGCTTAAAGTTTGAATGATCTTTACAGAGACTCGGTACAAAATGGTGACAGGTATACATACGTGCTGTGAACAGGGTTTAGCTCCGGGTGGGAAGGCAAAGGGCAGATGTAAAGTCCGATGAGGAGGGATCATCCTCTTCCTCTTCAGAACTGTGTTTAACCAGTGAGCCGTCACACAGCGTTTCCCCTCCCTGAGGGCCTGTCATAGGTAAGAACACAGACAGAAGCACCTGGTTACAGATGATCCAGGGGAATCATGGCATTAGATAATAAATCTGTTGGAGGAGCATACACCATGTGTGCATCACAGCATAGATCCTCTGCCTCCACTTACAAGGATCACAAACAGGAGACTGCACTGCACATGTCCTCTACCTTTGTTGGATGTCTAGCTCACTTACCTGAACATACATGTTGCTGACCTGACTCTCACATAGCAGGTGTGTGCAGCGGCTGGTCAGGGTGGGGTCCACAGCCCCTCCACATGCCTGGATCACCTGGGGGATCATGTGCACCTTGTCATCAGTTTGTTTATATTTGATGCTCAGCTGTTTTTGTTCATGACATGTCAAATGTGATAAGCTCTGATCATGTTACATCATGAGTGACGCTTAGGCTCCTCTGAGCATAAGAGTGCAGGTCTCACCCTCTTCCAGGTGCTCAGCAGCTGTTTGTCAGCCATCTGTTCCGGGTAATCAGCAATTGCAAACACACAACCCAGCAGGAAGCCATCCTGAGGAACTGAATGCGGCAACAAAGACATTATACAGGTGAGCGAAATCAAATCAACCATTCTGCAGTGACTGAGTCGATTGATACTCACTGTCTTGTCCCGGCTCATGTCCAAACAGCTGGGAGATATGTGGAGTCTGCTGGATCTGAGGATGTAGTGTTGTCTGCTGCTGCTGCTGCAGGGTCTGCTGGTTCTGCTGCAGAACCTGCTGCTGCTGCTGTTGGTTCTGCAGCTGCTGCTGGTTTTGCAGCTGCTGCTGCTGCATCTGCTGCATGTGCTGTTGTTGTTGTTGTTGCAGAAAATGTTGCTGCTGTTGTTGTTGCTGCTGCTGCTGCTGCTGCTGCTGTAGATGCTGTTGGTGTAACTGCTGCTGATTCTGATGTTGTTGTTGTTGCTGTTGTTGTAACATCTGCATGCGCTGCTGCTGTTGAAACTGCTGGAGCTGTTGCTGCAGCACCTGTTGTTGCTGAAGCTGTTGTAGACCCGGCCTTAGGAGTTGCTGGGGCCGCAACTGCTGCTGGGGAAATGGATGCTGCTGCTGCTGCTGCTGCTGTTGTTGCTGCTGCTGGGAAAACATCTGCTGTTGGTGCATTTGCTGCTGCTGCAGGAACTGTTGCTGCTGTTGAGGCAGCTGTGAGAAACCTGGTTGTTGCGCCGCCTGTGGCTGTTGCTGTTGATGTTGCTGCTGTTGATGATGAAGCTGCATCATTTGATGCTGCTGTTGTTGCAGGTGCATCATGGGATGTTGTGGTTGCTGTGGTAACTGTTGGTGTTGTTGCTGAGCAGCCTGGTGGGACTGTTGCTGTTGCAGTAACTGTTGCTGCTGCTCGGCTGTAAGGGGCTGGCCACCCGGTTTGGGCTGACAAAAGAGGAGGGGGTTGGTACTGTTAGGGGTCTGGGCATGGCTCTGATTGGTCTGCTGCTCGAGTGGCTTTGTCTGATTGGCTGTGAGATTCTGGAGTATCTGCAGGAGGAGAAAAGAAGAGAAAATTAATGAATGATCAAAATGTCCTTTTTAATTCAAGTTAAAGTTCAGCAACATAATGTTGTCAGAGATGTCAGGTGCACCCAGACAGCAGAAAGGAAGAAGTGGTCATTTGACCTGCTCTGCTCTCTTACATGTGCTGCGTTTGCAGGGCGGCTGGTTGGCTGCATGTCTGAGCTGTTGGTGATGTTTCGGAGAGTTCTAGCTGCAGGACTCCATCCAGCGAGGCCATCTGGACCTGGAACACCTGAACAGCAGAGAGAGGACGCAACTTTAGCAGCGGGACATTGAGCTCATCAATTAACACCAATCAGAGTTCTTACATAAATGTATTTCAGGTGAACTGAGTGATTGTGTGGCAGTTTACTAAAGACACCTCAATTCCTGAAAAGTTGGGAAGCTGTGTAAAATGATGACAAAAACAGAGTTTTGGTCATTCAAGTGTTTGGAAAACACGTTTCAAAAAAATTGTTGGATGAACAGCCAAACTGATTAAAAAAACTGTGTAATTCTAACATAGTGGTTCTCAAGTCCAGTCCTCGAGGCCCACTGTCCTGCATGTTTTGGATGTTTCCCTGCTCCAACACACCTGATTCAAATGATTAGCTCGTTATTAAGTCATTACAGAGCTTGATAACAAATTTAAGAATAAGGCTGTGTCCGAAATGAATCACTCAATCCCTAACCCCTAACCCCCATATGGGGTTTCACTATATAGCTGACTATGTAGTGAGCTAAATGACCGGAGGTTTCGGACACTACATGGCGCACTGCTGTGACGTCACTGCTCAGACTGCCGCATCTGAAGTTGCAGCTGATGTTTTCACATCTCGAGAATTTTATGATGCTGTATAGATGTTTGTTTTTTTTCTAGGATGTTCGGGAAATAAAAACAATAATAATAAATAAAAAGATAAAAAAAAACAATGAAATAATAATTTATTTGAAAGGCCTTATATTTCCATGCCGAATATTGTTTGCTGCATCATATTGTGCACAAGACTATATGACGCAGCAAACAATTGTTTTTCAAAAACTGTACGAATCACTTGCGAGTGAAGTGAGAATGTGAAGATAAGAAATGTATGCTGAAAATGGCAAATAGAGCTCGGGTTTTGTCTCTTTCTCATCTTCCGCTGGAGACACAATGCATGACGGGATGCCCACCACCGGTGAGTGACCATCGGATGGTCACTACATTTTGCAATGCTTTATTGGAAATTTTGAGTCACCTATATGGGGCATTGGAATTGATCACTGAGGTTTCGGACACCCCTCAAAATGGCGCCAACCCCCATGTAGTCGCCTTTCTAGGGGTTAGGGATCCATTTCGGACACAGCCTAAGTCTTAACAGCTGACTAACGTGATGTGTATTCTTTGAGGAAATATGGTTCCTGGAATAGTCAGTGGGCGATTATAGTCGTTCAACTGTTTCGCTGGTGTTAAAAATGCAGACTAAAAATCTAGAAAATCGACAATATTGTAGAATCAAAATTTAAACCGAATCAGCATCCAAAAAATCGTAGAAGAATCGGATCGGGAGAAAAGCCTATCGTCCCGGCCCTACTGATGAAGCACACTGACATGAACACGAGCCTGGAAGTACTTTTTACAAACATGTTACTAAGGTGAAATTCAAATTTAATTTGCCTATTTTTCAGTTTTATCTTCTGGTCTGTTGTTGTGCACTTTCAGTTAAAAAAGGTCTTGAAATTATTTGAAAACCATTTCATTCTGTTTTGAACAACACTTGGACTAAAGGTCCTTACACACCGGGGCCAACACGAATATAGAACGCAAAATCACTAAATATTCGGAGGCGAATTTTGATGCGCCTGACTATACACATCAAGCCCAATCCGATTTTGCGACTTTCCGGGGGAAAAAGATGCATCCTGGGGAAGACTATTCCGGGGGAAAGTCCCGACTCCTTCACCTCTGATTGGCTACAAAAGCTGGAAACATCATCACATGCCCAAGCCTAATGGTCAGCACTTATAGCCAATCAGAGGCAATAAAATAAGCACATGAAACTATGGTAACAACCGTTAGCTTACATTAGCACAGATGAAAGTTAAAACAAAGATGTTTAGCAAACTGTTAAAGCACACAAACCATCGTCATATGAGAGATCCGACGCTATGACTCTCCACAAGTTGTCCTTCAGGTCGTTATCTTTGTAATGTTGTCTGTAATGTGTCTTTTCTCAAAAAGCACTCTGATCTCCGACACGTAAACTATCAGCCGGTCGGCCATGTTGGATATACCGGTGAATCTGACGATACAACGACACTCAATCTGATTGGTCAGAAGTGGAAACACAGTTTGCGAAACTTTAGAAAAATCGACCATGATCCGAAAAAATAAATGCTGCAATATCACAGGATGGGAAAACGTTGCTGATGTGAACGCTTGTATTGACAGGATACGGGTTCGAAAAAAAATATTGACTTCCGAAATAATGGCATGACAAAAACGGTCCCGGTGTGAAAGGACCTTATAACTCTTCCAAATCCACTTTGTGTTGTGGATTAGTTCTTTCTTCTCACACTAACCTTGCTGTGCACTGTGACTGACAGCAGCAGCAGCCCGAGCCTCTGCAGCCATGTTTCCTCCGCTGCCTGGTACAGGAGGCACAGTGGCACACAGGTTTATCAGTCCACTTCCTGAGGATGGCACTGGGTCCTTGGTGCCAGGGGGTCCTGCCCGCCTCCTGGCTGTACCTGTGGGAACAGGTGGGGTGGGAGTGGTGACTTCTGCAGGGGTCCAGTTGAGGTTAGTTCCCTCCTTCTCTGCGGGTGAGTCGTCATCAGAATCGTCAAACATGCGCTCACTGCGGCGCTCAGGTTTACGTGGGGAGGATGGGGAGAGGGAATTCAGTTTTTTAGGTCCCGGTCTCCTCCGTGGGCTAGACTCCTCGCCGGACGAGTCCCCACTGGACGGCCGTGACCGCCGGGGGCTGTAGCTTCCTTCTGAGTGTTCATAGGACTCCGCCTCGCTCTCCTCCTCCTCCTCGGGCTCGACATAGGTGAGTCTGGGGTGATAGAGTGCCTCATCCTTCCTGCTTTTGTCTGTTAAAGAGGAAAACTGAGTCACCAGCTGAAGTCTGATCAAAGACAGATTATTAGTCCCTCTGTTTCTACATCAACCCAGTTATTTCCCTTCCTCTCAGTTCACCCTGAGCAGAGAGTGTTTCTGATTTTATGTTTACATGAACCTCACCCAGCTCATGAGGCAGGGTTTATTTGGACTTACACACAAGCCTACAGATGAATGCTCCACAACCTCATTCTGACAAGCACCACAGCCACCACTGAGTCCTGAGAATTTGAACAGGCCATAACTCCATCTTTAGATACTAAATAGTCAGGCTGGTGAAATGTTAAGGGTAGACAGTTTTAACAGATTGGCAGAAGCCGCTCAAACCTGCGTACCAGCAATATCCGCGTGTTTTCTGCCACTGGACTGATTTTTTGAACTGGTCATGGACGTCCTTATTGTTCTCAAGAAGAACAAGTATGCAGAAAACTGGACACCAAGAAATATTTTCCTTTTTTTGCAGCATTCAAGGTTCAGTAGTTTGAACCTTGCTTTGTACGACTGTATCTGCAGAGATCATTATGTTATTAGCTACATATTTTGCATATTAAGCCCTTTGGATGCCTCTATGTTGTAGTCACACAGTATGGTAATTAAATCACTTACAGTGTTGTTGTTGAAAATATGTGATTTCCAGGGGGAAAAGCATCTGGTATTGTTCAAGTCAGGAGAAAAATCAACATTTTTCAACTCATAATCAATAACTGATCTTGAACATTTCCCTTTCCCTTAGAGGATAAATAAAGTTCTTGTCTTATATAACTGTATTGTATTAATATGTAGGAACCCCTCCTCTATTTCTCTCTATGTGTTTGGGCTCTCTGCAGACACATGAATTAAGGGACTCAATCTCATGAAACAAGCGAATAGATACCCAACATTCGCATGAGATACGCGGGAATTGAGCGAGTAGAATTTATTTCGCTGGGTGTGATTGTGACATTAGAGTGATGGTGTGAGAAGGGGGTGTCAGCATCTAGACTAGGGGGGCATTGCTAGGGCCAGATGATGTGGAAGTGAGCCTACAGAGAACACAGGGCAGAACAGCAATCTGTGTGTGTCTGAGTGAGTGTGAATCAAAGTTATAGGCATAAAGAAAAATCTAACAAAAACAAGAATGGCAATTTTTTTTTGTTTTTTTATAAACAAATGAGGTTTTATGGAGAAATGGTAACTCACTGAAAAAGGATTACGTGTTGACAAAACTAACTGAAATAAAATTCAATTACAAAAATGTTCTTCACTGACAAATATTCTGAAAAAACAGACAAGTCAAGCTTCCATTATAACCCGATTTAGTTATTGTCGCACTACATCAGCTGTGACATGTCAAGGATCTGCTTCACCTACTTAACCAAACTGAAACTCAAGATAAAGGACTGACCTTTCACAGAGTCTGTGATCCAGTCTGGGGTGACAATCTTGATGTTGGGGTTCTTCAGAGCACACTCAAACTTCGCCTGAAGAGAAACAAACAAAATCCCGCTGTGTGATTAGGACGGTCAGAAATTGAGTTTCGCTTTCATCAGCTGTTTGAGTGAAGTATCAGAGACCAGCATGAGACCAGAAATAATCAGAACACCAGGTCCACACAGAATGAACTCACCCCCTTTGGCTCCTTCGCCACTAAGTGCGTGACCTTCTTGTTGAGGTTCAGCTGACAATCTCCTCCATAGTAGGTCACATACGCCCACAACGTGTTCAGGTCATCTGGAAGCTGTTTACACAAACACAGGGAATAACAATGAGCTTTTCAGATGGGGTCCCACAGGTGAGCAGAGATCCCTTATTGACCGGAGCTGCATCTTCTTCAGGTGACACGAACTGAAGGAGAAATGGCAGCCAATAAAGGGCAGAGGAACTGTAACAGTGTCATTGATTGTCATTCGAAGAAACAAGCTGCAAATGCTCAAGCAATGGAAATTCAAAAACACGAGTAGAAGTCCAAATCAAACTGAACACAGAATGTGCTGCAGATAAGGAGCAAAAACACAAATGATGAAATGTCAAAAGCACTTAGAATCCCAGCACAACTGCAAAATGTCAACACTGAAAATCAAGACTTTAAACAGAGGGGCTCCATTCAGTCAGCTTTACTGTTGACATAACGGAAGAAAAGACCAGACCCGAACTTGTTGGTCAGATGAGCAAGCAGCACAGTCTGATATCAGCGAGTAACCCTAAAATTACCGTCACCAGGAGAATCTGGCCTGAGCTCAGACGCCGGTTGTGGCAAAGACATGGTGGGGATGTCAAAACTCAAACTTCTCTTAACGCACGAGATAGCAGTTTTTTAAATGCCGATACAGATTATGAGATAACAGAACAGCAAATAGCCGATACATAATCACAATATCACAGTATGAAAATGTGATTTCTATAAAACATTAGTAGTACTGATAAATGAGAAAACAAACAAACAAACAAACAAACAAAAAACTTGCTGACCTTGAGTAAATGTTTTGTCTGATAAATGTAGAGGGGAAAATTATTTGGCTCTCAGACTCCACGTGGTCTGGAGCTCCAGTGGTTGTAAATACCAACGCGCTCCTGAACGTAGAGCTTGACACCAGGTTTCTTAAAGCATCATTAGCGGTATGGTTAACTGAGGTGCACTACACTTTGTGGTTACTGAAGCAAAGATTTCCATCCATTAGAAAACATGTCTCAATAAAGTTGATCCAGTTTTATTTACACGTTTAAACTGTCCTGTTTTGGCTGAGTAGACATGAGAACATGTGTCCTGACCCTGGCTACATTCATTTTAAATCAAGTGTCTGCTCTCCCTCTTCAATAAGAAACTTGTTTGACCCCACAGGCCCGGAGCACATTCATTTAAAAGTCTTGATTTGGAGCATTTGTCTTTTCCAACTGCTGCTGATTTTGTGTGTCACTGATTTCACATTGTCTGTGTTTCCTCCAGTTTTGGCCGTAATCTTTGTTTTGGACTTCTGAATGAATTCTGTTTTTAATTTAGCATTATTTGAGCATCTGCAGCACATTTCTGCGAACAAAAAGACATTCAAGCTGTTGCAGATCCTCTCCTACAGTGGCCTTGTTGGCCACTGTAGTTTTAAGATATGTCTTGTACAGAAATAGTTCTTTGATGATGAGCAGACACCTTCAAAATGACACAGTATTAACACAAACGCACACAGACTTACCCTGGGAAGACATGCTGTCACACCAAAGAATATCTGTCCTGGCTCTGGGGAGAATCCGGTTACCCTGAGGTGTTTTTGTAAAGGAAGATTTAGCTGAGAGAACTACTGCTCTTCCAGTCATTTTATATCTGATCTATCAGCATTGTATAATTTTTCTACAATTACAACAATAACAAGTGACATTTTCTGGAACTATTTTGTTGTTTCAAGGATACGGTAACAGATCTCCACACCTGACGGAAAGGATGACCCAGGATGGCTGCAGACAGAGAACACACAGGCTGGTTCATAGTGGATATTTGTTTCCACCACTTTAATGTGGATTAACCATCGCTGACTGACCCACAGAATGACCATATACTATATGCTGTACTTAAGTAGCACATGTAGGTAAATGATAGGTTACAAAAGCTGTTGGCTGTACAGAGAGAAACTGTCTACTATCAGGTGGGGTTCAGCCGTGAACACACTTAGTTCAGATCTTACCTTGACCACAGGCAGGTCGAACACCTCCCTGGACTCGCCCACCTCAGGGTTGTCCCCATCCTCTGCGATAATGTGAGTGGCCAGAGCATTATAGGACACCTCTTTCCCCTTACCTGCTTTCAACAGCTGCACCACCTGGAACACAAGCAGATGTCAACCTATCATCGTCCACTTATGTCCAGGACACCTCTCTGCTGTGAATGTAAAGACCAGCCAGACGCAGCCAGACAGATGAAAAGCAGCGGTGTAAGAGATTTCTGTGTGTCTCTAATATAACAACTTCATCATCCTGAACCACCCTGAAGACTCGGTTTACTCCAGAGCTGCACAATAATGATCATATTTTGATTGTTTTGACAGACAGGATTGTTGTTCCATGATTCAGAGTTAGTGACACACTTTGTAGAACTTGAAAGATCGTGTAATGGTGTGATGTGTTCAGGTCCTTATCCAGCAAACAGCCTAATCCTTTCTACGGTGGCCGAGAACCGTCACCGCTGCAAATAAAAAAGAAGCCACAACGGAAGAAAAGAAACTGAAACCCGCTGCAAATAAAAAGAAACGGTGCAGATAAAAAAAATTTAAAAACACAATGGAAGTTAACGATGCAAAAAAATAGTGGCAATGGAAAAAAAGCAGTGGCGATTCTCGGCCACCGTACCTTTCTATTAAAGAACAACATTTGGAGGACAGCCTCTTTATCTCTTATTTTTCAGGTCAATATAAATGTAACCACATACTGTGATTGAAAAAAGACTGACAGGATTAGGGTTAGCCAGTATCTGCCTGCTTCTACTTCTACCACAGAAAGACGGTGACAGTAAAAAAAAAACTGACTCCTGTACTAGCAGGACTGGAGGATGATGAGTGACGATCAGCCAAAGCGTAATACACACATTAGACATATCGACTAGGGCCCGACCGATGTATCGGCAAGCCAATTTAAGGTCCTTACACACCGGGGCCGAAAAGAATATAGAACGCGGAATCACGAAATATTCAGAGGCAAATTTTGACGCGCCTGACTATACACATCAAGCTCAATGCAATTTTGCGACTTTCCAGGGGCGAAAAGATGCGTCCTGGGGAAGACTTTTCCGGGGGAAGTCCTGCCTCCTTCGCCTCTGATTGGCTTGAAAAGCTGGAAACGTCATCACACGCTTAAGCCGAACGGTCAGCACCTATAGCCAATCAGAGGCGATAAGATAAGAACATGAAACTATGGTAACAACCGTTAGCTTACGTTAGCACAGATGAAAGACGTTTAGCAAACTGTTAAAGCACACGAAACATCGTCATATGAGAAATCAGACGCTATGACTCTCCACAAGTTGTCCGTCAGGTCGTTATCTTTGTAATGTTTGTGTCTTTTATCAAAAAGCACTCTGTTCTCCGACACGTAAACAATCAGCCGGTCGGCCATGTTGGATATACCGGTGAATCAGACGTCGCAACAACACGCAATCTGATTGCTCAGAAGTGGACACACAGTATCAGAAATTTTAGAAAAATCGACCATGATCCGAAAAAATAAATGCCGCAATATCGCAGGACAGGAAAATGTCGCTGATGTGAACGCTTGTATTGACAGGATACGGGTTCAAAAAAAATATTGACATCTGAAAAAAATCGGACGAAATAAACGCTCCCAATGTGAAAGGACCTTAGATCGGCCAATTTTAGCCCATTTGAGATTAATCAGTGATCGGCCAAAACTTGCTGATTTTCTTAGAAATGAAATGCGGAGAATAAGATTCGGTTTTACTTCCATATATCTACAGTATACTGTAGATGGAGAAAGAGAGGGAGAGAGAGAGAAAGAGAGAGAGAGAGGAGGAGAGAGCGAAAGAGAGGGAGAGAGAGAGAAAGAGAGAGAGAGAGAGATTGAGAGAAAGAGAGAGAGAAAGGAGGAGAGAGAGAGAGGGAGAGGGGGGGGGAGAAAGAGGGGGAGGGAGAGAGAAAGGGAGGGGAGAGAGAGAGACTAAGAGAGAGGGTGAAATAGAGGGAAATAGAAAGAGGGGGGCAAGAGAGAAAAAGAGGAAGAGAGAGAGAGGAAGAAAGAGGGGAGGAGAGAGAGAGGGGAGGGTGGGAGAGAGAGAAACATAGCGAGAGAGAGAGACAGAGAAAGAGAGAGAGAGAGCGAGACAGAGAGAGA
Source organism: Xyrichtys novacula (assembly GCA_962446985.1). NCBI lineage: Eukaryota > Metazoa > Chordata > Actinopteri > Labriformes > Labridae > Xyrichtys > Xyrichtys novacula. The sequence continues at coordinate 12,554,269 of OY660887.1, read as the reverse complement.
GATGATCTGTCAGGACGTGCAGCTGTGAGCTACAGGTCCACAGTAGCGATGGCGCATGCGCTCTGGGCAGGTCAGGAGGGTGTTGATGGTCACAGGTTGATGCAGAATAACAACATACATAATCTAGTCCATCAGTACTAAGTTTAAACAACAACAGCCCAACGGGGCCTCTGTTTTGGGTAAAAGGAGCTTCACTAAAAGCTTTAGCGCTAATGGCACCACAGCATAAACCGAAGGCTTCGAGCTAACCGCTAACAGCTAACATCTGTGCAGCTAATGTCAAAACATAGGAGAAGAGAGCGCAAAGGGATCACAGTCACGCAGCATTAACACGTTCATCTAAACTCTGACATGTAAACTTGAGCTACACGCCAGCCTGGGAGTGAGCCGAAGTTTCAAACACACTGTTAGCTTTCAGTGCTCCTCCTCCTCCTCCTCATTCACACTGACTGGCGTTAGCGGGTTAGCATGCTTCTTAGCTAGCTGGAGGAAGCTAAGGTCCTAAGGCTCACCTTTTGGTCGATGTCCCCCACCAGGTAGAATTTGACGTCTTTAAAGAGTTCATCGGACACCTTGCTCTCCTCTTCAGACATGACTGTCCGAAAAACTCATCGGTTTAATGTTCACAAAAAGCTCACGAAGCTCGTAGAGTGAGTGTTACTGCAGCTGCTTACAGTATACCAGCCGGGGACACGGGCGCCAAATCACTGAGCGCGCCTTAGACTGTTCCACTCGGGGACCGTGGAGGGGGGTGAGATATATTAATACTGCTTTATTCTGTATTTTGTCTCTTTCTAACAAGGTTATAGCATGGCTAACTCTGAATTAATGTATGTCATTAAAATATTAATTACTGTAAATTACCGACAGGCAAGTAAATCTATAATTAATACTGTAAGAGGCATGTAACCCCCCCTAAATTATGAAAGTTTTTGTTTTCACCTAAACGTTTAACCTAGATTATCTGTGGCAGACAGTGAGTTAAGGACATTTGACCCCCCCCCCCCCCCCCCAAAAAAAAATAAAAATAATAATTAAATAAATAAATAAAAATCATAATAATAAAATAAAAATAATAATAAAAGTTTTATTTGTGGAAACTTTTTTGTCTTCAAAATGAGGGCAAGCTAAAAAAAATTTAAAAAAATAAAACTAGAAATAAATAAATAATGATGATAATAATAACAATAATAATAATAATAATAATAATAATGGTGATGATGACAGTGACAGTAATAATAATAATAATAATAATAAATAAAAGTTTAACTCGCGGAAACGTTTTTTCTTGAAAATGAGGGCAAGTTTAAAAAAAGAAATAAATATAAAAACAAATAAAAAATATAATAATAATAATAATAATAATAATAATAATAATAATAATAATAATAATAATAATAAAAAATAAAAGTTTAACTTTTGGAAACGTTTTTTTTTTTTTTTTTAATTGAGGGCAAGCTCGAATGTGCATTATTGAAAGCAGCAACAAATGTCTTCACAGGTTCCTTTTTTGGGGCATAATTAATGGTTCCAAATAAAACAAGAAGAAAAAAGGCCTAACATGGATCTAAAAAATCGTATTAGAACTATTTTCTTTTCTGTTTTGTTTTTTTTCTAACTGATTAAGAGTCAGCAATTGGTGTCAACCCTCTCACTCTTACCATCCACAGCAGCTGGTCTAAACTGTCCACAATTTGAGACAGATTATAAGAGTTACTAAGGCTACGTTCACACTGCACGTTATGATGCACAATTCGGATTTTTTGTTAAATCCAATGTCATTGTGCAGTTGTTCACATTACAACAATGAAGTCTGTGAAGTGACCCGCATGCGCACAAAGCACAAATTGCTTTCTGCGCCTGTTTGTGTTGTCGAACAATAGTGACGTTTGTCGTATATGGATGACATATAGGTCGGATGAATGCGACCTGAGCTTCCACACAGCAGTCACTTCAGACACATATCCGATTTATATCCACATACAGAAAAGGCCTGGGTCGGATTTGAAAAAATCAGAATTGCACTGTTCACACTTACATGAAAAAATCAGATATGAGTCACATGTGGTTAAAAAATCAGACTTGACCTGCAGTGTGAACATGCCTAATTCAGCATTATCAACCCCATGTCTAAACTCAATAGTGTGGACATATTTTAGATTAGGAAGTAGAAACAGACCAACAGTCACTTGTAACATATGCGACACAGCCCTCTTACAAGGCAGTCGCAGTAGCACTGCGTTCAAAGCTACCAAATTAATGTATCGTGTAAAAACTACAGATCCGACAGAATATTATGCATTCACTGAAGAGAAGAGGTTATAATGCCAAAGCAATAAACTCCGTTCTTTGACGGAAGGATAAATACCCCAAAATAGAGTGAAAGACCAAACAGATTACCGAGAGAGAGGTTTGATTCATCACTCTGAATAACCTGCCCAACCCTGAGGTAGAGGATGCAAGTTTGTAAGGTCGATTGGATCCACAAAGTTGTTAACAACAAGATGTGAACAGGATATGACTGCTGTTACCTGACAGCAGATGTGTGCAGCTCTGACATTTGTCACTGCTTAGCCTCACAGCACACTGGTCCATCACTTTGAGTTCAATGTGCTGCCTTTTTTCTTTATTATACATCTTAAACAGTCTGAGTTAATATCTTATGTTAGATCTTACGGGTAGTACTACAGATAAGTACAAAAAGACTGCATATGACATTCTATAGGTGCATCAATCTCTGTAACTGTAGAGAGTACTTTTGCAATACACTGTGTGACCAAAACATCCTGTACAGTCATTTGTTAGATTAAAATATGAAATATATTTACTGAAGGTCGCCATATGATTCTAACTCAAAGTATCTTTTAGTCAACCTTTCAGAGGCTGGCCCTTAGCCTTGTCACGCATATAGCCACAGTGTGCCCACCTGTCAGTCAAGTCAGCCATGATTCTGATTTTTCAATCTTATTACTTCAAAATCTTGGAGACTAAAAGGCTATAATGACGTTAATTCCCCGTACAGTGGGTGCTGTGAGAGCCGTGAGCTATTCAGACCAAAACTGGATCTCTGCTGTTATTGGAAAATGAGTTGGTCTTACCAGCAGAAGCAACAAATGTTACAAACAAACGTAATAGAAAATAAAAAATTCTGGTCATCTCTCATTCAATCAATCTCAATTCAGTCAATACAAGGGCTACACAACCGATGACGTCAAGAGAAGTGGCACTGCTTTACGGTTCCCCGCAGTGTCGCTAAAGTGGAACTTCTGTCACAGTTTTCTAGAAATGTGTTACGTTTTGAGAGTCATGAATAGAGTGATTTGTGAAGTCGAGAGGCATTCTTAAAAATAATGATAACTTTGGTCAGTGTTTCATGTCCTCTTTAAAACTAAAACATGGTGGTCTAAATCAGTGGTTCTCAGGTCCAGTCCTGGAGGCCCTCTGTCCTGCATGTTTTGGATGTTTCCCTGCTCCAACACACCTGATTCAAATGATCAGCTCATTATTAAGCCATTACAGAGCTTGATAACAAGCTGATCATTTGAATCAGGTGTGTTGGAGCAGGGAAACATCCAAAACATGCAAGACAGTGGGCCTCGAGGACTGGACTTGAGAACCACTGGTCTAAATGACACTTGAAGATCTACATGACTCAAATTGGTTGATCCTAAACTTTGCAACTCATAATATCAACTGAGTTCTCTGACTATTCAAGTGGAAGCATCACTAAAAACAATTAGCATGTAGGTAAGATTTAAGACACCGATCACTTGATGACAGCTGAGAGCAAAGAGGTAAACTTCCAACTGAGTATGTGTTAATAGAGGTCTAACTGAGCATGGGCAAAACTACATCAATCGAACACCTGGATTGAATCCAAAACCATAAGTCCAAATATTGAACTCTTAAAGTTCAATCCAGAGATCCAACTTTCTACTGTACATACAAATATGGAGGTCCAACAAGAGGTCCAACTGTGAGCTCACTCACAGAGCTTTTCTGTGTCTGCAACCATGAACTCTTACATCAGCTTTATTTCTTTAGGCTGGAGGTTGCTGCTTACTTACCCACCTTTCTAACAAATGGCCTGGCTACATCAAGTCATTATTACTGCATGATTTGTTAAGAGGTTTTGACCAGTCATTGATAGCACCATATTGGTAAATATCATTGCATCTATCATATCTTATTTGTACACACTCCAGTGGTGTAACACATTTTATACTATCTATGCTGATGAATATCTCATGTGCGATCTTTGCAATTAATGCCCTATAGTTTCTTTTACCTGTCTTATTCACAGTCTCTGTTATACATCAATGGTTTTATCTCATTTAATTCAGCTTTTCTGAGTGTTGTCTGTACTGTCTGCATAATATCATCCTCGGTCATCAGATGATTTAGAACACTGACACACAAACACACACACACACACACACACACACACACACACACACACACACACACACACACACACACACACACACACACACACACACACACACACACACACACACGCTCACAAACATGTGTGCACACAAACACATGCACATACAGATTGCATGGTGGATCATTATACTAACATACCTTGACAAGAACCATTACAGGTCAGTTATTTGAGTGATCCATCTGACAGCCATGATAATGGTGTTAATATGATGATGATGATAATGATGATGATGATGATGATGTTAATATGATGGCGATGATGATGATGGTGACGATGATGATAATGATGATGATGATGTTAATATGATGACGATGATGATGATGGTGATGATGGAGGTGATGATGACACTGATGTTGATTATGATGAAAATGATGATGAAGGTTATAATGATTATAGTGATGGTGAAGGTTTTAATGATGATGCTGTTCATTTTATGATGATGATCCATTGAAAACTTTACCCTTCAACAAACGGTGCTGCGTCAGCCTTTTTTTCACAGATACATCTGATTGGTTTGGTCAGGTGATCATGTGACAGCTCTATTAGTGACCAGCTGATGACATTATAATGTCTCTGTCTCCTCCAGGTACAGTACAGGTGTGTATCTATTCAGTCTGATGTCTCTATCCAACCCATCAGTGTTTTAGGGCCACAGTGATGTCTGTTTCAGTCACACCTGAGAGTGGTGGAAGAGCATAGATCTACAGTCACTAGAAAAGGTAAATAAATGTCATGAGTCCATTCAAACAGTTTTATCTTTCCTATTTCTATACAAAGTGATTTGATATTTCAGACTGCTCTTTTATTCACTGGGCCCTTACAGGTCTTCTGTCTCTGATTGGTCAACTATCCAAATTAAAGATGGCACATTCTGTATTTTGATAACATGTAATCTTCTGATAGCTTCTTCAACCAATTCATATTGTTGCTCTGGTGTTACTCATCTTTCTCTTGATGACACTCCTGATACTCTTAATGGGGGTTCAGCTCAGGCAAGTTGGCTGGACAATCAAACACACTAATATCATGGTCAGCAGACCATGGTTACTGGTATATCTGGCACTGTGGCCAGGTGCCAGGTCCTGATGGAAAAAGGAAATCTGTATCTCTATAAAGATCCTTACACACTGGGACTGACGCAAATATACGACGTGAAATTACAAAATATTCAGAGGTGAATTTTGACGCGCCTGACTATACACATCCAGCCCAATGCGATTTTGCGACTTTCCGGGGGGGAAAAAGACACGTCCCAGGTGGAAGCGAGAAGATCTGTTCTCGTAAACTATCAGCCGGTCGGCCATGTTGGATATTCCGGTGAATCTGACGTCGCAACAACACACAATCTGATTGGTCAGAAGTGGACACACAGTATGCGAAAATTTAGATAATTCGACCGTAATCCAAATAATTAAATGCTGCAATATCGCAAGACGGGAAAACATCGCTGATGTGAACGCTTGTATCAACAGAATACGGGCTCGAAAAAAAAATTGACATCCAAAATAATCGCACGATAAAAATGGTCCAGGTGTGAAGGGACCTTCAAGCTTGTAAGCAGATAGAAGCATGAAGGTCTCTGAAATCTCCTGGTAAAATTGAGGCTTTATTGACCCTGGACTAAATAAAACCCAGACCAGAAACAGCAGATGGCATGACACCACAAACCATCACAGATTGTGGAAACTTCAGGCTGGACTTCACCTTAGGTTCTGGGCCTCTCTGATCTTCCTCCAGACCTGTAAGTATAAATACTAGTGTTGACCTGTAGAATCAGTGTTTACTTGCTGCAGGTAAATCTGTGTGTGAATGTTCAAGTGTGTGTCTAATGTGTGTGTATGAATGTAAAACACACACTGATTTCTGTGTGGGTCCATGCTGGAGTGTGGATTAGTGAAGAGTCCTCTGAGGATTGATAGTAGAGTACTCACTGTCTCGCTTTCAATCAGCGGCACATTAAAGAGCACACCCTGTTTTAATTAACCCATTTACACTCTATATCACAGTTATTATTGTAACTATTATATGTATGATTAAAGGTGGTCTAATGATTTGTGCAGAGACAGCGATGAAGAGGAGGATAGTCTTCTTCAGGTCAAGGTCACAGCACTGTTGAAATGAGACAGTATGTGGTGTTGTTAATATAAAGTCAAGTACAGTTAGCTCTGAGTGTCAATCTCTAAACACGAGTTGAAACACTGTGTGAACTTGTTTTACTGAAAGATCCAATGTTTTGATAACCCAAACCACCTTCCAGAACGCCTGCCATCTCATTTGTCAGGTTCCCTGTTTCCACCCCTGTTGAATTTTTCTTCTGGGATTAATAAAGTTGTTGTTGTTGTTGTTCTTCTTCTTCAAACTGCCTAGGGTGCCACTTTCCACCTGTCAGTCAAAGACGCCACTCCTCCAATTATACAAAACTCTGAGCAACGTTATCAAAACACATACTTGATCAAATAAAATTAATTTAAAAATAAAAGTTATCTGTTCTGGCTGTAAAGTTGGCTCTAAAGTTGGGACTCTATGGGGACTGACCATAGAGGCTCCGCCTTCTATCATTATACGAAGTTGAAGCCAAATTGCTCTTGGTATTTCCGGGATTTTCGGCACTTCCTGGAACCACCACTTGCGCAGTAGCATTTTACGCATCCAGGGGGAGAGTCAGTGCGATGACGCTTGGCTCAACCAGCGTATCCCCAGGGTGAGGTATGTAAACTTTGTAAGACCAAAGGCTGTATCAAGTATCGATCATAGAAAACCTGAACCCCCTAATAACTTTTTTAAATGGAGCTGCACAGAAAAAAGGGGACTTAAGAACAAACTAGTCTTAAGGTCCTTACACACCAGGAACTACGCAAATATATGATGCGAAATTACAGAATATTCTAAGGCGAATTTTGACGCGCCTGACCATTCACATCAAGCGCGATGTGATTTTGTGACTTTCCCGGGAGAAAAAAGACGCATCCCTGGTGGAAGCGAGAAGACTGACACAACAGCAGACTGACGGTTTTTCAGTTCTGATGTTGAGATGGCTGTCTGTCATGATAGCATGTACTGAGTTGGGGCCACTACCAGATAAGCACATTAAACTATAATCCATAAACGTAAGGTAACAACCGAGACCTAATGGTGCTGTGACAGCAACGCGATTGAGTTTGAGACAGTGAAAATACATATGGTGTGTTGTATCTGAACAGGTTAGCTTACGAGCTAAAGTTACTTAGCACGGACGAAAGTTAAAACAAAGACGTTTAGCAAACTGTTTTGCACACAAACCATCGTCATATAAGAAATCCAACGCTATGACTCTCCACAAGTTGTCCTTCAGGTCATTATCTTTGTAATGATTGTGTCTTTTATCAAAAAGCACTCTGTTCTCCGACATGTAAACAATCAGCCGGTCGGCCACGTTGGATGTACCAGTGAATCTGACGTCACAACAACACGAAATCTGATTGGTCAGAAGTGGACACACAGTATATGAAACTTTCGAAAATTCAACCGTGATATGAAAAAATAAATGCCACAATATCGCAGGACAGGACAACATCGCTGATGTGAATGCTCGTATTGACAAGCTACGGGTTTGAAAAAAAATATTGACATCAGAAATAATCACACGAAAAAAAAACGCTCCCGGTGTGTAAGGACCTTTACAATAACTATATTTCCACATCACAAGCAGAGGGGAGAAAAATGTATACTCTGTGTAATTATTTTCTAAAGTTTATCCACAGCTCCTTAAGGATCGCTGAAGAAAGAGGGATTTATGACCTATACTGCAGCCCGTCACCAGAGGATGCTGTTCCCGGGGTGGCTTTACCCAGCGAGGAGGCAGACAGCGTCCATTCTATATACAGTCTATGGGACTGACTCCCTTCAGGAGCCTCTGGTGGACACCAGTTTTTTACCGCAGTTTTTTTACTTCTATTTTTCACGACCTGCCTGTTTTCACATAAACTTCCTGCAGCTCCTGAAAGGCAATAATATTATTAATAATAATAATAATAATAATAATAATAATATTAATAATAATAATATAAAAGCATTGTTAGAATATTCTTTTTTCATAATAAATCACGGTCTAAATTGCACATTACATTTTTTTTCTCACTTTCAAATGCTTTAGGTCCATAACAATTTCAAACAACCCTTACAGTGCTTTGTAAAATGAGCAGCCGAGGGGCTAGTATCCCCCTGTGAAACCAGTGAAATTCTTTTTATTCTGACATGATTAATTTATTAGGGTCTACCTCAGAAGCTCAAACTTCAAGAAGAGATAATGTCAGTGAGATTTTATTCCGTTTAATGCAAAGTGCAGATTATTGTGGACTTAAAACTGAGCTGTTCTGTTTTTTATGTATTCATTAATTTTTTTAAGCGAGGTGTGTCATTAAAGAGCAAACAGCAGGGGTGTTTTTTTTTCCACTGAGGCAGCAGCAAAAAGCAAGAAGACCCTACAGCACCTTGACTACGGTGTGCTGAAAGGAACAAATTAGCATATGATTATGGAGTAACAAAGTAACTGACATCTCATTAACATCACAATTAACATATTAGCCCTGACAGCCCTAAAATAAATAAATAAATAAACAAATAGGTAAAAGGTCAAAGAATGTGAAAATTCAGTTTGCAGATATAAAAATCAAACAGGAGGATGTTGAACTAGGTGAGAGGAATGGATTAACTCATAAACGAACAATTTACAGTAATTAAGACAATGGAGGTACCAGAATTGCATCACTTTTGAGTATGACAAAAGTATCCATTATACAAAGAAGTTTAAATTTTTTACAAGGAATATATTCTAGGGTTTCTAGGTTTGAATCTTTGCAAAAGAAATTAGTTTGACAGCTTTTATTATAAGGAGGTGTTTAGTTTGAGTAAACCTGAGTTCATGCAGCAGATCTCCCAGACGCGATAAGAGGGCCATCAATAATCAAACCGATTTCTCTCCTGTGTATGTGTGTGTGTGTGTGTGTGTGTGTGTGTGTGTGTGTGTGTAAGAACCTGTGATCTCAGACCATCACTGGGACTGTGTCCTGCTTGGTTTCACATCAGTGCTGCCTTACAAAAGAGGATCTGCTCTACTAGCTTTTCCTTTAAGTCCTTCTCTAAAAGCAGGACACACACTCACTGATCAACTTTTAAAAAAAAAAACAGGAGTGATTCTGAGTCCAGTTCGGTGGTCCCATGAGGCCCAACGACATAAACATTTAACAGAAACACAAAAGTATTTCTCTAAAATAACGAAATAACGCAAGGTTTTTAAATCACAAATATTCTTTTTTTTTGACAAATCACCTTAAATGTTTGAGAAATGTAAAAAAAAAATCATTTTACAAAATGCACATGTATTTAACTATACATGAATATGTTTGGGGAGACATAAAAACATTCAATGAAAACCCATAATTTCTCAAACAGAAAGCATGTTTCACTATGAATAAAACTTGTCTTTGTTCTCTTAATTTTTTTTTTCTTTGGTGTCATGTTTACATGGTTTAACATTGCAGCCACCGTAGTTCATCGTCATTTTATGTTTAATGTATGCCTGTAGTTCAGTGGTTTTCAACTGGTGGGTCCCGACCCAAAACGAACACGTTCTGGATGGGTCACGAACAGCCGGTCAAAAAAGTAAATATTCAATGCGACATTTATAAGAGATTTGATATTTTTTGAACAAGCAACTTCAGCAGTTGTCGTCCTCATGTTGTCCCCTTCGTGTGCTCTGAAATGCACTTTACTCAATAAAACAAGTGGATTTATGTTAAAGATTTGAGTCTGTAAAGGTTTTTCATGAAAAAAAAAATTTGCTTGGTTTTGAATTCTATAAAAGTAGGTCGCGACTTAAGGACCATGGGAAAATGTGGGTCCCAGAGTGAGACCAGTTGAGAACCACTGCTGTAGTTTATAGCCTGATGAGTCTGTGTGATGCCTTCACTGTCATGATGTAAAAAGAAGGTGCTGTGAATTTTGGTCTACTTAGAAGCCTCTGTCAGGACGTCTGTGTCAGTAAAATATTCCCGCTGTCCCTGAACGCATCACAACTTATTGACGGTTGTATTAATTTATTCCTCCGGGGAATTCCTGGAGCCTCACGTGACCTAAGCTCTGAAACTCTATTGGTTTGAGGCACGTGTCTGAAAGAGCAGTAGTACTACGGCATCACAGTGTATGTCGGCCAATCAGAAAAGAGAACAAAATGTATAGTGAAAGTATGAGCGCGTGCGTTTTTTGGTCAGTTTAGATCAGAGTAGCATCAAAGACAGAGCTCTCATTCTTCGTATTTTCGGTTTTAATATTTTTTTAATGTTTTGAAATAAAAAAAAAAAATTTATTGCAGAAGATGCACGAGGACAGACTTTGAACTTTTACCTGGAATGATTTTAATTTTCCAAAACTAAATCCAGATCCCCGGATTACTCTGTTCATCGCCATTTATTTCTAAAGAGTAATAATAGGAGACGTATTTTGAGTCACAGTGGAAATCTTACTCCTTAAAGAGGACACAACGCGAGGGGGGCGCGGCTGATCCGGATCTTATCAGGATGGAGAATATTCGGGCTGGCCCGGTCCGATCCCGGGACTCCGCGGAGGAGTCGAACCGGGCCGTTCCTCAACCCCTGCAACCTCCCGGACTCCCACAGATCCACCGGGTCACAAACTTCTACATAGATAACATCCTGAGGCCTGACTTCGGTCGGCAGAGAAAGGATGGGACGCGGGTTCGGGAGGGGGGTAGTCCGGGACGGTTTTTACAGAGACACGAGCGCGCGGGGACAAAGTCATCCAAAAACCCGCCGGGGGTTGAAGGCCAGGACCAGGTCCGGGGGGAGGATACTGGGACACCTGAGGACCAGCAGTCGGGTTGTGTGGCCCGGAGGCCGGAGCTGAGGGCCAGGGAGGATGCCGTGACGGACCGGGGGGACAAACCTATGCTGTGGCCGGCCTGGGTCTATTGTACCCGGTACTCCGACCGTCCGTCCTCAGGTCAGAAATCCCCCCACACTCCCGTTTGAACTGTTTTAATGGATTAATTTAAATCAACGCTCAAATAATATAGTTGAATTTAACATATAGCTCTTTCTTCGATTCCCTTATAATACACCTGTAAATATGTTTGAGGACTGTGAAGAGACGAAATGATATTTTATTCCCTTAACGACCCCCCCCCCCTTTTATTTATTTTTTTTAGATAATCACATCAGATCTCACTGACAAAACCATTTTTATACCATCCGATTTATTTCTCCGATTTATTTTCCCGATTGAATATCTCAATTATTTCCTACTTTGATTTAAATAAAAAAAATCAAAAAAGAAAGAAAACTGTAGAAGATCTGTGATGAACACAGGCCAAACCACAATCGGATTCGATCAGTCAAACTCGAGCAGCATTGTAAGGTGATATCAGAAACTCATTCAGGGGGAAAAAAGCGCTTCAGCGACTGTCCGAATATTTCAGCATTTGAAAAAATCAAATAAAAGTAGAATTCAAATGTGAAAAAGTGAAGAAAAACCAAGTTTAACGCCATTGTTCGTCAGTTTTCTTTGTTGATGTGTCATTAGCATATTTTTTTGACAATGAGGAGGGGTCCCAAAAAGTGAGACCGAAGTCCCAAAAAAAAAAGAGAGTCGATCCTTAACAATGGCATCAACCCGTTTAAAGTTGTCCTTATTTACTCACATGAAAATACAATAAAATAAATAACAATCCAATAATCTTTCGAACTTTGATTTTAATCAGAATTTAAAGTTTTTTTTAAGAAGATATTTAGGCCTATGTTTGCTGTGATGTCGCTCTACTCTCTCTAAAAGCTCTGATTCACATAAACTAACATCACTCTGATCAATAGTCGACAGACATTTCTCAGGCTTTGAGTGATTCATTGGTTTGTTGGTTTATTGACGGATTTTACGCACTGACTTTCGTCCTGCACTTGGACTTTTCTTTGTCAGGATGAGTTCACGCGCTCACTCTTATAAAACGTCATATAAAAGGTAAATAATAATAAACTGAATATGAGGAGGGCAGTAAGGAAGGAGGTTATCGTCTGAAGGTAAATATTCATTCTTACTTTAGACCGATATAAATATGTTTTGTTTGTTTTTATCGTCCTCGTGAAGTTTGAGGAGCTGCAGGCCGGACACAAAGACACACACACACACACACACACACACACACACACACACACACACACACACACACACACACACACACACACACACACTGATACAAAATCTTTGAAACTCATAGAAACACACACTTTGAGCATGTGTTGTGGGTTAATTTGTGTCAAAGGCCTGTTTGTAAGTCAACACTTCACTCACCGACGCGCACTCTCGCCTTTCTTTTCACTTGATGTGTTTTTATTTCCATATTAATATGATTAAACCTGAATGTCGGAAACTTTCGTGGTTTTTTGTTTGGGAGGAAACTTATGTTCAAAACTGGAGTTTCTATGGTAACAAGGAGGGAAAGAGGCGCCGAACTCCCCCATCCTCCATCATATAACCCCACCCCCACCAATAAACCTCCTCCTCTCCCTCCTCCTCTTCCTCCTCGGGTGCACGCTCACGCACATATGCACGCTGCTGCACAGCCCGTCCTCACACTGCGCATTTACGCATCAATATTTTGGAATTTTTCGGATTCCGACTCATTTTTTTCCTAATGAGACACATAGACGAATCCTAAATGAGAACCTCTGATTAAACGCCAATAACGAAAACCTCGTGTTCTGGGATAAAACTTCATAAAAATGAAAACTTTCTAAGGAACCGAGGAGTTTTTTTTTTTTTTGCTCCACCTGTGGACACAATTTTTAAACTGAGCACAGCGCATAAATGACCAATTCCCCCATCACCGTCCGCTCTGCAGACTGGGGGGGACTGGGCTGCTGTCTGACGGATATAAAAGTTCATTTATTATTCATAATGAGCGACGTCTTACTGACAGAATCGAACCCCTGCCGTGTAAGGATGGTGTGTCAATGAAATGATCGTTTTAAAGAGCTGAAAGGTCATCATTCTAGCTTTGCTGGGTTGTTATTCGTGTAGGTGTTGGATTTTAGTATCAAAAACAGTCCGATGCGTTTGTGTTCACATGAATTTACAATAAGGGCACACAGCTTTTTGATTCTCCGACTTAAAGTCCTTAAGAAGTTGGGGACTAGATGTGTTTTTATCTGAAGGCATCAGCACGGGCCCACAGCCTGTTTCAGCAGACATCAGCAGTAGGTAAGGGGGCGCATTTGTGATCCCAACTTGAAATCACAGCAGATTGGCCTACAGGCTGTATTTTGATTCTGTTTATGCTTTATTTAGTGGGAAACAGATAGGAAATTCAGAGGCTCTCAAAAAAGTGTTATTGTAGAGCCACTTCGGCGACATTCAAGGAAAGAAAACGCCACGAAATAGGCTATCAATTTCAAAAAAATAAATGTTTAATGCGATAATTATTAGAGATTTTATATTTTTTGCACACGCAACTTCAGTAGTTGTCGCCCTCATGTTGTCCCCTTCATGTGCTCTGAAATGCACTTTACTCAATAAAACAAGTGGATTTAAGTTAAAGATTAAAGTCTTAACTGAAGAGGTCTGAAACTTCTTATAGTTACACATCCTGCAGGGGTGCAAATCCAGAGTAATCCATTGTTGCGCACGCGCTCAGATGGACACGGGTACTCCTCTCACAGTGGAGCAGTTACTATGAAGACAGTATCACCTTTTACGTAACAGAGGGATAGTGTGCTAACAATGAGACAGATCTGTTTTTTTTACACTATTTAATGCGATATTTATTAGAGATTTGATATTTTTTGCACACGCAACTTCAGTAGTTGTCGTCCTCATGTCGTCCCCTTCATGTGCTCTGAAATGCACTTCACTCAGTAAAACAAGAGGATTTATGTGAAAGATTAGAGTCTTTTAAGTTTTTTTTTTTATATATAAAAATCAAATTTGCTTGGTTTGAATTCTATCAAAGTGGGTCGCGACTTGAGGACCATGGGAAAATGTAGGTCCCAGAGTGAGACCAGTTGAGAACCACTGGTGTTAATACTTCCTCGCCCTCTAATCTGCCCTTTTCCCAAAGTTATTATAAATATATAATTAAAGTTATTATATAAATTTTGAAAAGAATAATCAAAACCTGCAGAGGCTCTATCTAAATAACCTCGAGTATGCTTAAATCAGAGAACCCGGCTGAATAATTATTGATGCCCTCTAATTGTTTCCTGCTGGATCACACTAATACAGTTTGTTTAACACCAACGTTGAAACATTTTGGATGACCTTGTTGCTAACGTCTGGGGATAATTATAATTTGAGTCTCTTATCGAAAAAGCTTGAGTTGCACCACAGCAGGATAACAACAGACAAACAACAACAACAACAACAAAAAACTTTACTGCTTTCCATCTATAGGCTGCATATTGTTGGGGCAGTCTGCGCCTCTAAAGTTTACACGTTTGAAAAGCACTTTAGCAAGAATAGGCAGCCTCTGTACGGACGTGATTGAAGAATTACTATGATTTAATCATCATCTTGTGGCCATGCATTGTTATCCTTCCTTTCTGACATATCAGAGGAGTGTTTGTGGCGGGTTTCTACACAGCCACCTCTCGAAGGGCTTCAGTGAGCGTAAAGAGACTGAGATAATATCGAATTACAAGGGGAACAGGAGTCTGATAAGTCCAATAAAGCACTCAGTTAGTCATCAGGAGGAGAGTTCAGGGTTTTACTCCTCCCCTTGGTTCTGACACTTCAGCCAGCCTGTCACAGATTTTTCACCTGACCCGCTCTGATTCTGTTTCAGGTCCCAGATCCCGCAAACCAAAGAGGGCCCCGGTCCCCACTAAGGAGGACAAGCGGCCTCGCACGGCCTTCACGGCGGAGCAGCTGCTCCGGTTAAAATCGGAGTTCCAGAAGAACCGGTACCTGACGGAGCAGCGCCGCCAAGATCTGGCCCAGGAACTCGGTCTTAACGAGTCTCAGATTAAGATCTGGTTCCAGAACAAGCGGGCAAAGATGAAGAAGAGCTCCGGGAACAAGAACTCTCTAGCCCTGCACCTAATGGCGCAGGGCCTCTACAACCACTCCACTTCACGAGACGGCCCGTCAGACAGCGACTAGGCCGAAAACCGAACCAAGACCCGGACCTAGGACAAGACTCTCCAAACCAACACAACACAACCTCCCCAGAGCCAGCGAACATTTAGGCTACTTCAGACTGTTCCTGTGTGTGTGTATGTGTGTGTGTGTCCTCAGGGCTGTAGTGATGACGTCACTCACAGGTTGTCATGTTTACCTGCTCTAATCAGATCCTCTCAGGTGTCCAATTAAAGGCACAGTGTGTAGTTTTTTTAATCGTCATTCATCAAAATGGAGTCAGTATGCATATGTGTTCAATCAGGTGAAGGTTCAAACCTGTTTGTTTTCAAGGACATGTACTGGTCCCCCGGATTTGCATGTTTGGCAGTGGTTCTCAACTGGTGTCACTCTGGGACCCACATTTTCCCATGGTCCTTAAGTTGTGACCCACTCTTATAGAATTCAAACCAAGCAAATTTTATTTTTATATTAAAAAAACCCTTTAAAGACTCTAATCTTCAACATAAATCCACTTGTTTTATTGAGTAAAGTGCATTTCAGAGCACATGAAGGAGACAACATGAGGACGACAACTACTGAAGTTGCTTGTGCAAAAAAAATCAAATATCTAATAAATATCGCATTTAATATTTACTTTTTTGACCGGCTGTTTGTTACCCATCCAGACCGTGTCCGTGACCCACTTTTGGGTCGGGACCCACCAGTTGAAAACCACTGTTCTACGGTATCACAGAATGGACAAACTAGTAACATCGGTGTTTTTTTTGTGTGTTTGTTTGTTTTTTGTGTTTGTTTTTTTTTGTGAGTGACGGTGTGAAATGCACAAGAAAATTTGTGTTTTTATTGTGCTCAAAAGAATATTGGTGTAAAAAAAAGTAAAAGTATTGGTTAAAAAAAAAAAAAAAAAGAGTCACCAAGGTAATGGTGAGCAAGGAAAGTCCAAATCTGAAATCTGACAGTGAAATATCCCTGTCCCTGCACACTGTACCCTTAATGGTCATGACATCATGCTACATGTTAGCACAGTGGTTTTCAACTGGTGGGTCCAGACCGAAAAGTGGGTCACGGACACGTTCTGGATGGGTCACGAACAGCCGGTCAAAAAAGTAAATATTTAATGCGATATTCATTAGAGATTAGATTTTTTTGCACAAGCAACTTCAGTAGTTGTCGTCCTCATGTTGGCTCCTTCATGTGCTCTGAAATACACTTTACTCAATAAAAAAAGTGGATTTATGTTAAAAATTAGAGTCTTTAAAGGTTTTTTTTTATATAAAAATTAAATTTGCTTGGTTTGAATTCTTTAAAAGTGGGTCAAGACTTAAGGACCACGGGAAAATGTGGGTCCAAGAGTGAGACCAGTTGAAAACCACTGTGTTAGCATGTGTTACCTGCTGTTTAGAGACCTCCTGTGAGCCAGGTCCAGACTCAGCTGCTAATAATGTCAAGTTTGTTCATTAGAAAAATGCAAATGTACAAAGTCAGCCTTAAATCACTGAGCAATAAAGATGAGATTTTTTTTTTCAATTAAAAAAGATCAGGAATTTTGTATTCAAAGATAAAAAAGGAAAGAAGAATATTTTTAAAAACTGAAATGAAGACAAACGAGGAACTTCAGCGCTTGTAGTTCAAAACAAGTTTCTGGACAAAGTCTGGTCCGGTGTAGGAGTCCTCAGCAGAGGTGTTCACAGAGAGGACTGTGTCTGCTGGAGAGACGACGGGACTGATGTCTGATGGATCACAAAGACACAAAAGGAAAAAAAAGAGGACAGAAAAAAAGGACTGAGAGTGGATCAGAAACCCCTCTTACTGACCTGTGATGTTTTTGTGGATACAGAGAAGGACAGACGCTTTGCGGCCCTGGCGTGTCTGATCAACTTTATAGATGAGAGGAAGCTGAAATCCAAAGATTGAATTGCTGCAGCCTCAATACACAGCCTCCTGTGTTAGTGTGTGTGTGTGTGTGTGTGTGTGTGTGTGTGTGTGTGTGTGTGAGAGAGAGAGAGAGAGAGAGAGAGAGAGAGAGAGAGAGAGAGAGAGAGAGTTTGTGACTGCAGGTCTGCTGCAGATATTTGGGAAGTTCGGTCACGGTGGAAAACTGTTTGAATTAAACAAGTATCTTCAGTTTCAAAAAAATGATTTTATCATCTTCTGTACCCTTAATTATCTGAACTTACTGCACAAAAAGACGCCGAATGCCGGACCGTGTTTTTCGTTTTAGTCCTATGTCCATTTATTGATAGCAGGTTTTCAACGGACCAATTTTTTTTGTGTGTGTGTGTGAGTGTGTGATTTTTTTCCTGAATCACAAAAACAGACCGGTCCGAGAGCTGCGGGTGCGTGACTCCCGCACCCGCAGCTTCGCACCGCTCGGCCCCGCGTCCCGACCTCAGGGCCTGCAGACTGTCCCGGTATGAATGTTCCAGAAACGCCCCCCCCCCCTCCCCTCTGCTCTGTGTGGATGATTTAGAAAAAAAAAGCATTTTATGTTTATTTATAAAACATGTGGACTGTTTACACCGTAACTTATTTTCCCTGCAGTTTCAGACGTGCTTGAACGCAGCACGTGACGGCCTGACGGGTATGAATGTTTTTATGTTTTTGCCTTAAACAAACACACACACACACACACACACACACACACACACACACACACACACACACACACACACACACACACACACACACACGCTGAGCATGTGTTTATATAGTTTATAATGTTTTTTACTGAACACGTGCAGCGGTAGGCCTGTTTTTATGATTCACGTGTACATAATTTATATGACGATGATGATGATGGTGATGATAATGAATAAAAGTCATTGAACTTTAATCTGCTGCAGGATTTAATTTATTCCTATATAAAGAAAATAAATAAATAAAACATTTGCTTTTACGAAGAGGAGAGGGGGGTTGAAATGATTCTGCAGTATTGATTTGGCAGTCTTCAGTGATCAATCTTCAGTGATCAGTCTTTGTTGGTTTGGTAGAAATAATTCAGATCAGAACAGCTGGAGCAGAGACAACATTTAGGCAGCAGTGAGCTGGGGTGTGTGAGGGGCAAGGTGGGCAATTAAAGGGAAATTGTAGCTGATGGCGTGGGGCAGCCAGGCAATTTAGAGCATTCGACATTTGAATTCTTGCAGTCTATTGAGCATTTATGAAGCAGTAAGAGGGGATTTATGAGTGTGTAAAAGAAAAACAAACAAAGTGTGTCCTCTTGTTTTGCCCTGTTGAGGGTCATATTAAAACCAAAGTGTAAAATGTGAATAAAATGGTAGAAAAAAAAAGAAAAGCTTTTAACACTTAAGGTCCTTTCACACTGGGAGCGTTTTTTTTTTTTGTGCGATTATTTTGGACGTCAATATTTTTTTTCGAACCCGTATCCTGTCGAAACAAGCGTTCACATCAGCGACATTTTCCCGTCCTGCAATATTGCGGCATTTACTTTTTTGGATCACGGTCTATTTTTCTACAGTTTCGCATACTGTGTGTCCACTTCTGACCAATCAGATTTCGTGTTGTTGCGACGTCTGATTCACTGGTATATCCAACATGGCCGACTGGCTGATTGTTTACGTGCCGGAGAACAGAGTGCTTTTTGATAAAAGACACAAATATTACAAAGATAACGACCTGAAGAACAACTTGTGGAGAGTCATAGCGTCGGATTTCTCATATGACGATGGTTTGTGTGCTTTAACAGCTTGCTACAAGTCTTTGTTTTAACTTTCATCTGTGCTAAGTAACTTTAGCTCGTAAGCTAACCTGTTCAGATACAACATACCGAATGTATTTTCACTCTCAAACTCAATGGCGTTGCTGTCATAGCACCTTTAGGTCTTGGTTTGTTACCTTACGTTTATGGATTATAGTTTAATGTGCTTATCTGGTACTGGCCCCTACTCAGTACATGCTATCATGACAGACAGCCATCTCAACGCTCGTGTCTAATCAGAACTGAAAAACAGTCAGTCTGCTGTTGTGTCAGTCTTCTCGCTTCCACCTGGGACATGACTTTTTTCCCCCTGGAAAGTCGCAAAATCACAACGGGCTTGATGTGTATAGTCAGGCGCGTCAAAATTCGCCTCTGAATATTAAGTCATTTTGCGTTCTATATTTGCGTCTGTCCCGGTGTGGAAGGACCTTCAGATTAAAAGTGGAGGTTCTACTAAGCATGCACTCCAAAACATTTGTGACAAACTATAATTAAATGCCTAAATAACAAAGGCCATGTTGTCAATTAGAGCATCCAAAACATTTGATCCAGTTTTTTAATTTAATTGAATTTTTTTGCTCCACCCACAGTCTCTGGTGGAGGTTTTTATGCTAAATTCACACAGAGGCAGGGGGTACATTTGAAATCTAGTATCAACTTTTTATCCACTTACTGCATTTAATGTGTATTCTTAAATAATTCATAGTGTAGACTTGCCATTACTGAGTGCATCACTTGCCTGATGTGAGTGAATGCAGCGCTAGACATGTGTCATGAATGCAGAACTGGTCTAATGTCAGTGAATAACTACTGGTCTAATGTCAGTGGATGCAGAGCTGTCCTGGTGTCAGTAAATGCAGCGTTAGACATGTGACAGTGAATAACTACTGGTCTAATGTCAGTGGATGCAGCACCAGCCTGGTGTCAGTGAACGCAGCACTGACCTGATAATTGGTCCATCCTGATGATCTGAGGAGGATTGATGCAGGAGAATCTCTGAGACAGCGCTTGGTATGGTGCTTCAGTGTCAGTGAAGGAGGAATAGAGAGGGTTGACCTGGATCAAAGTTACTCCTTAAGGATAGCCTGCACCTGTGCATTAAGGCCTTCTTTGGCAGAGGGGTAAACACAAGAACATGACTGTGAACAATATATACATGAGCAAACACAGCTGTGAACTCTTTCAAAAGTCTTTTCTTTCTAACAACACTGTTTCAGTTTAAGGAGCAGCTAATATACAGCAAAAGGCTATTCCACTGTTTGATAGAATATGTTTCAGTGGAAACAGACCCTAAACCCACAGAAGGTCTTCAGCCACAGGTTGATGTGAACCTGGAAGAGGAACTTTGCAAATCATGTTATTTACCCAAAGTTCCTCTGTCCTGGAGTCTTAAAGGTAACCTCCCTGGCAGGCAGAGCAAAGGGCAGACGAGTGGAGAAAAGAAAAGTACATATCAGTGAGTCCTGATGTCCCCTGTGTCTCCTGCAGACAAAGAGCGTCCCCCCCTCTGGCCCCCTTCCCCCCACTGAGAGATCCATCCACAGGCTCTAAATGCTTCCCAGTCAAACTTGGAATATGGATGAAGGGGACGAGGGCTTTGTGGCGGAAATATAATTACGGCCTGTGAAAGCTGGAGGGGGTGGAGAATGGGGGATGACATCAGAGTGATTTCACACCCGGCCCCGGACGGCCAGGCCAAGCCGAGGCCTGGCTGCGCTCTGCTGATCAAAGGCTGCCAGAGACAGAAACACTTAACTATGCTAATCTGCAGGACAAATATATTTTAATCTTGTTAGAATACAAATTAATGCTGCAACCCAGAGGAAACTTCCAGCAGAAAGATACCAGGAAACACTAACACTGTTTCTGACCAACATCAAGGGGATCAGACCTCAAGGAACACGGAGAACAGGACTTCCAGAGTCGGATTGATCCTCTGAGGACACTGAATGCGATCTGCAGGCGTGGCTTAGAATCACAATGCTGTGTCCAGACTCAATTTGCTCACCATGAATCAACTGTAAATAAAACACCAACTCAGATAAATGACAATTTACCTGTGACCTGGATGAGTTTACACTGATCCAAACTGAGCTCTGGGTTCACATCCAGCTTTTATTATGGATCCACTTAAACATTTCAACCAAAACGTTGGTGTACCTTTGACACTGGTGAAAACTCAAACTACGTTGTGCAAATCAATAAAAAAAAGAAATCTTAAATTTCAATTCAGAAGAGATGGAACATCATGGTAAATGTGAATGAAAACAAAACAAAACACATTTTGATGCTTTATGAGTCATTTGAAACCCACATTTAATTCAAAACAGTGCAAAGTTGAAATTGGAGTTTGAAAGTCAAATGTTGTCCCATTCTTGCCTGATAGAGGATTTCAGCTGCTCAACAGTTCAGAGTCTCCTTTGTCCTATTTTTGGTGTCTTGATGCTCCAAATGTTTTCAATGGGGGACAAGTCAGGACTGCATCAGTCCAGTTTCTCAGCAGAACTCTTCTACTACAGAGCCATGCTGTTGTAGTCCCTGTTGTCAGAATGTGGTGATTGTCTTGCTGAAATATGAAGGTCTTCCCTGAAAAACTCTTTGTCTGGATGTCAGCAGATGTTGCTTCTACCTGTAGATTTTGTTCAGCATGAATGGAGCCTTCACAGATGTTCAAGATACTCATGACATGGACTCTGAAGATACCGATACCATCAGGGATGCTGGATTTGGACTGGGAGTTGAGAACAAGCCAGGCGGTCCCTCTTCTCTTTCAAGCTATCTGTGATTTCCAAAAAGGATCTCACATTTTGATTTACCACAACACAGCAGAGTTCTTCACCTCACCTTAGTTCAGTTCTAACTTCATTTGTGGATGCAGTGATAAACTCTGTTCACAGACAATGGTTTCTGGAAGTGATTTAGAGCCTTTTCACTTATTCCCACTCCAGAGTCCTGTCTGTTTTTAATGCAGTACTGCCTGAGGGCCAGGAGATCAGGTTCATCCAGTCTTGGTTTTGGTCCTAGTCCCTTTAGTACAGAGATTTCTCCCGATTCGCTGAATCTTTTAATGATATATTGTTCTGTAGATGATGAAATCCACTCTTTCTTTCACATTTGACACTCAGGAACATTATTCTGAAACTGTTATTCTGAAACCCTAACTGTTTTCTTTCTTCTTTTTTTTTCCTTTTTCTAAATTTTTTCTTAATTATTACATTTATTTAACTTTCTTAATATTAGGATCTTTATTTTTTATAACTGCATTTTTGCACTCTTTGTCTGTGATGCTGCTGTGACAAAAAAATTTCCCCAATGGGGGATCATTAAAGGAATATTCTATTCTATTCTATTCTTGATCTATTTGCTCACACAGTCTCTCACAGCGATAAATAAAAGTTACCATCAAAACAATCTTGTGTGCTGTATTAGTGCTCAGGGATGAGCTTAGGTTTGCTTGTTGCTGACCATTTTAAACTGTAAACCCCCGCCCCCCCAAAAAAAAGAGAAAAAAAGGGAAAGAAAATCACGTCCTCTAAATTGACACAGATAATGAAACAAGACATAGAGACCAAATCAGTTTTTGTACTGGGCTATAGTTTTATTTCTGCTGTAAAAATATTTATTTTACAATTTTTTTTCCAATTGTGTTTGAAATCGAGGCTCATTTTGTCAAGAAACTACACACAACCACTCACATAATCAGCAATACACCTCAGATCCTTTGCAAAATGAATCACTTTTGTAAAAACCCTACTCTTACACAGATAATGTTTGCTTGAATTTGTCTGAGCTTTATGGGACTAATGGCCAAAACCGTGTTTATGATCTCTCTCTCTTTTGTTCCAGTGTGAATATGACCCCCTTCAGCCATGTCGATCTCAACCTTCAATCCCGTGTTGGACAAAATACATGTAACCTTTCGTAAAGTGCCGAAAAGGGGTAATAAAAGTGATGACAAGGGTAAATACAATAAGCAGCTGCTTACTGTAACTGTAGACAGATATTTTTTTTTTAACCTATTTTATGTGGAAATGTCCTGATAACGGATGCCACCGTACATCTGCTCAGATTTTGGCTGAACTCTCTGCATCAGTCCATGGTTCACAACATGGTCAACTAGTGTTGCACGAATTTCATTGAATAAAATTGGTCCTTTTCTTCGTTAAGCACATTCTCTGCCTGCGTTAAGTCTCCCTCCTCTCACCCTCATTCTTCTTCTTCTGACTCCTATCATTTTGGTTGAAGACAGATGAACTCACCTGTTGCATTTTCACCTGATGTGTGTATTTAACCAGTTGGCTCACTCATGTGGTAAATTGACAGTCAGTGCACTGGTATTGCAAGGAAGTGACGTCATGATGTACTTTGTGTCTAATGTATACAACTGTGTTTACAACTGCAAATAACCAAACAATAAAGTGTGAGGCTGACATTGTGCTAATAGTGGTGCAAATAAAATAAGATTAGATAAGAAGAGCTATATTTATCCCAGAGGAGAAATTCGATAATCAAAATCTGGGTCGATCTTTTGTTCATCGAGCTTTAAGGTCCTTTCACACCAGGAGCACTTATTTCGTGCGATTATTTCGGGCCTCAATATTTTTTTTTGAAACCCATATCCTGTCAATACAAGCGTCTACATCAGCAACATTTTCCTGTCCTGCCAAATAGCGACATTTATTTTTTCGGATCACAGTCGATTTTTCTAAAGTTTCGCAAACTGGCTCTCATTTATCAAGCTTGCGTACGGCAGAAAACTTACGTACACCTTGCGTACAAAAATTTTGGCGTGAGGATCGGCATTTATCAATCTGCACGCGAGCGTACGCTATGACCAAATCTCACGACAGGTCTGACATCGTGTACGCAAGTTTGAGTCAGTGTGGATCTGTGGTGCAGCAAATGTCTGTCTGAAAATAATTGATAAACAAACCTCAAACCTGTCATTAAGCACAATCAGACAGATTTTATCAAAAATTAAGACGTAAATAAAATAAATTTGTTTTCGTAAATTCACGTTTTAAATTTGCTTCGGTCCCGGTGTGTAAGGACCTTGAGTTTTTAATAATTGTTTATACTTTTGATTTTATAGATTATGCAGTCATATAGCTGTATTAGGGCCTCTGGTTTCTGCCGACAGCCTCCAGTGGACACTCAAGGAACTGCAAAGTTTTTTGCAGTTTTGTGTTAGCTTCACTTTTCCACCTCTGAAGTTGCTGCTCAGTAACACATACAGTATCACACACACACACAACACTCCACACAAGAACACAACACAGTGTGTGTAAACATTGATCCTTGATTTATTTAAAATCTTTTGGTTATTGGTCAGTAATAACTCAGTTAAAGGCCTCTTTGTGTGACACAGTTGCTCCTCCATCATCATCACCATCTTCGTCGCCGTCATTGTTGATAACATTGCCACCCTCATCGTCATCATCATCATCATCATCATCATCATCATCGTTGTCAACGTTATCATTAACTCCAGGCTATAACTCCTCGTTAGTGTGTGTGCTGCCTCTGCAGTAATCTGAAACACGAACACATGATTTTTTTTTTTTCTGAATCCTTTCAGACAAAAACAAAAACTCAGGGGTTCATGCTGGTTAAAAGTGAAGGCTGGGTTGGTAAAGTGTGTGTGTTGCAGAGACCTCTCTGAATTCATTAACCCTTGTGGGGTGCTCACACCAAGCACGAGTAAAATCATCTACTTGCTTAATTCGCACGAATCTAGATGCTATTTACCACGTAATCTGACCTCCTCACTCACTTGCCTCCATGCTAGCTCCTTTATATTCCGGTTTCAGAAATTGAAAGAGAAGGTATCATATAATTTGGGGCACCCACACACCAACACGATCAGTTTGTCCCCCATTTAAGTTACCAGTGATCAACCATCCATTTTCATACGTCACCCGGCAACCTTTGTGCTGATTAGTAATCGTGAATATCTGCTCAAGTTGGGACATTTTTTTAGCTCCTTCCCACCCGTCATTTGTGCCACCAGAGTAGTAGGAGTGTCAAATTGCGTCTTTGCATTGACTTAACATGTAATTCATTCATGCGAACGGTTTTACTCATGCTTGGTGTGTCTATTAAAGGAAGAATTAGTCAGTTTGTCTATTTATCTGTTGATTTACTAACATATCCGTTACACATGACAGTATTTACAATTTCTAGCCATCTGCTGCCCCTCTTTCTGTAACTCTTCCAGAGTTTGCTGAGTGTGGTTTAGTTCTATCAGTACCTCAGCTGGATGGCTGTGGTCTATCACTGACTCCTGCAGCTTTTTGTATTCTTCTTGTTCTTCTGCAGTGATTAATCCACAGCCAGTCAAACAAGTAAAGGGGGAGCTATGTGGGCAGTTAGTTTTAGACACTTTCTCTAGAGTCATAACTTAATACAGTTATTGGAGCTGCTAATCATGCTAAGCTACTCGACAGATGCTCCAGACTGTAAGTATAACAGGTCCACTTTAAGATACTAACACACAGAAAACGAAAACAGATCAAGCCCTTAGGTGCAGATAACTTGGTGGTCTAAGCCCAAAAGGCTGGTCCTTGTCACAGCGGTTGCTGGTTTGACTCCTTCACTGCTTGTCCCAACTCTCTATTCCCCAAATTTCCTATTTAACTGTTCCATCTGATGAAAGTGAAGCTGCCCAAAATATGACCTCAAAAGACTTAAGCTGTTATACAATGCTATCTAATGACTATATGAATAAGAATTCAGCTCCCGCATGATCGCTGACCTATAGTGTGTGTGTGTGTGTGCGTGTGTGTGTGTGTGTCTACCTGACACTCTGTTACATAACTGGTCCCGCACGTCCTTCCTCTCCTTACTGAACAAAGACATGATGTCCTCCTCCAGGTCCTCCACGATGCTCTCACACTGTCACATGCAGATGCGCGCGCACACACACACACACACACACACACACACACACACACACACACACACACACACACACACACACACACACACACACACACACACACACAGGGGGTTAAGGTCTGAGCTCGTTGGTGTTTGTTTTTTCTTTCCTTCAATATCACATTACAGTTTCTACAGTAACTTTGATTTTATTTGTTGATTTATCTACTCTTTATTTAATCTTTTTTTCCAGATTTTTGATCTTCTTAACATTTTAATTTGAATTAGAAAATTTTCTGTATTTTGTATTTAATGTTTTCTCTTTTCAAATCTAATTAAATTTGACTTAAGCTTTGATTTTTATTTGGTTTATCCTTGTTTTATTTTGTTTTGATTTACTAATGTTGTATTATTTTTAAAAAAATTTTAAGTACTTAATTTTGTCAGGTGAGTTGTTTGTATTGTATTCAATCTTAATCAATTGCACTTTCCTCTTTGTTTCGCATGTTAATTTACGTTCATGCATTAACTGTTGAAAATTTTTTAAGTTAATTATTTCTCAATTTAGATCTCAAATCTTTTTAATGATGCATTCAGTTTTTTGTTCAGCAGGATGTCTATTGAGGATTTTATTTTGATGAAAACAGCTTTATGACTTTCTGAGAGTTTAAGCTTGTGTGTCAACAAGGGTCATTATTGAAGTCATACAATAATGACTTTTTTAGGTCTAAGTTTAAAAATCTATCTTCTGAAAACATCATCGTAACTTCCCTAGTTTCGATGATTGTGAGTAGATTCAAATTTTCAAGCGTAAAAACAATCTGGTTCTTTATCCTCATCAGATTCATCGGCTGTTAGTAGTTATAGTTTTTGTTATATACCTACAATGATTATGAACAGACAAACAGACTTAAGGCCGTTACAGTCAGAGTGTCTGTTTTAATGTAGATGTGGTCACACAGACAGTTACTTGAGTGTATTTGAGTCTGACAGTCATACAATTAAATAACTCTGATCCAATCAGTAAACACGAACATAAGCATACATATGTATATTAGTGTTTCTGTCTGTAACCTTTCATAAAAGTGTGACCACATACAGAGACTTTGAATGTTGAATTACAGCTGGATAAAAATCTCTGCTGCTGCTGCTGTTACATGAATGCTTACTGTCTGCATATTGTCTAAATCAAACCAATACTGCAGATTCATCCACCACCTGCACTTAAGGTCATGTGTCACAACAACGGCACTATCATTTTTGCGGTCATTACTTTTGCATGTGTATGTATAGTGTGCATGTGTATAGGACTGTACACACACACACACACACACACACATACAGTGGATATAAAAAGTCTACACACCCCTGTTCAACTGCCAGGTTTTCGTGATGTAAGAAAATGACAGCAAGATAAATATTTTCACAACTTTTTCCACCTTTAATGTGACCTACAACCTGTACAATGCAATTGAAAAATAAACTGAAACCTTTAACAGGGGAAAAATAAAAAATAGAAAAGTTAAAATAACCTGGTTGTATAAATATGCACACCCTTAAACTAATACTTTGTTGCAGCACCTTTGGCTCTTATTACAGCACTCAGTCTGTTTGGGTAGGAGTCCATCAGCGTGGCACATATTTGGAAATATTTGCCCACTCTTCTTTGCAAAACCGCTCCAAATCTGACAGATTGTGAGGGCATCTCCTGTGCACAGCCCTCTTCAGATCACCCCACAAATGTTCGATGGGATTCAGGTCTGGACTCTGGCTGGGCCATTCCAAAGTCTCAATCTTATTCCGGTGAAGCCGTTCTTTTGTTGATGTAGATGTGTGCTTTGGGTCATTGTCGTGCTGAAAGATGAAGTTCCTCTTCATCTTCAGCTTTCTAGCAGAAGGCCGAAGGTTTTGTGCCAACACTGACTGGTATTTGGAACTGTTCATAATTCCCTCCACCCTGACTAAGGCACCAGTTCCAGCTGAAGAAAAACAGCCCCAAAGCATGATGCTGCCACGACCATGCTTCACTGTAGGTATGGTGTTCTTTTGGTGATGAGCAGTGTTGATTTTGTGCCAAATATACCTTTTGCAATGATGTCCAAAAAGTTCAACTTTGGTTTCATCAGACCATAACACATTTTCCCACATGCGTTTGGGAGATTTCAGATGTCTTTTTGCAAAATTAAGCCAGGCTTTGATGTTTTTCTTTGTAAGATAAGGTTTCCATCTTGCCACCCTATCCCATAGCCCAGACATATGAAGAAGACAGGAGATTGTTGTGACATGTTCTACACAGCCAGTACTTGCCAGAAATTCCTGCAGCTCCTTCAGTGTTGCTGTGGGCCTCTGGGTAGCCTCCCTGACCAGTTTTCTTCTCGTCTTGTCATCAATTTTGGACAGACGTCCTGTTCTTGGTAATGTCACTAGTGTTGTTGTTGTTGTTGTTTATTTTTACTTCATCTCCCTGAAAGATTTCTGTTTGTTTTTCAATTGCATTGTACAGGTTATAGGTCCCATTAAAAGTGGAAAAAGTTGTGAAAGTATTTATCTTGATTTATTTTTTTACATGTCAAAAACCTGGCAGTTCAACAGGGGTGTTTAGACTTTTTATATCCACTGTAAATATATATATACTGACAAAGTAGACATAAGGGCAGGTGCAGACATACATATACCACTCTCCTACTGTGTTCAATCTGGGCTGGGTATAAACCCCTTTTTTTTAATTCCTGTGTATGTACTCACATACTGCAGATTTTGTAAATAAAACACTGTAATCCTGAATCTGCATCAGTGTTCATCCATTCATTAAACAGACACTGATGAAAATGTGATCACATGACACCAGCTCACAGTTGTTTGACTTGAATGTGGTTATAAAGTCAGAGTTTAGATGTTGCTGAGTTATAGAGGGACAGACATGCTAACTGACATGCTAATACACATGCTAAAGATGCAGTCAAAAGTATATAGACACACTATTGAAACATGCCAAAAATGTGTGTGTGCAGTGTGTAACTAACCTAGAAAATAATCAAACACACAAACTGTTAGAAACCTAAACTACACAGAGTAAAGATCTTAAAAAATAAATCTAGAAAATCAACAGATTTTGACAAATTTTAGTGTTGATTAAATATTTCCTTATTTGAAGAATAGAGAGGGGTTTTTATACTCAGTTGTCCCTTTGGAGATCTTTTTAAATCTTCAATTTCACTGAAAGAATTAAACTTGGTTTTACTGACCTCATATTTACATGCAGTTCAAATGTCTTCATTTTTGAAATTCAGATACTGACCTCATGAACTCTGTGTATACGAGACAGTGTTTACAGTGATGTTTATGAAAAGGTTTACAGTGCCTGGGCCTGTTTATTCTGATTAAGGTGTTTATGCAAAGCATGTTTATTCAGTTTAGGCTTTAAAGCTGTTTATAATCGGGGCGTTTTGCTTCATGCAGCTTATGTGGATTGTATTATAACAAAAGAGATCTATGTTGTACATAATAAAATATCGATTATACTATAAATGTTTTCAAGCCAGTCATTATGCTTGTTTGGTAAAATCACATGTAATTTTAAGACTGGTTGAGCAACATTAACAGATGTTATTTATCTGTTTTAAACCATTAAAACTAACCATCATTTCAATAAATTTATCAACTTACACTTTTATGTTTTTACATCATAAGAATAAACGGTTTTCTTACTGAATTTGTAATTATTTACATTTATTTATCACTCCTATTTCATAATTCTCTTTTTATGAAGATGTCTTTTTGAATAGATATTTCTCAGAGGTTTTAGAACAGCAGTGTATCAAACATTTTTATTCCCACCTGTTAGACTTCCCTGTTTGTGTTGGTTACACAGTCGTCAGATTTTGACTGGATAGAAAAAGAAAACATTGCCTAGCAACAACTTTTTGCAGGAAAGTCAGAATATTACTAAAATTACAGTAAATGTTTGAACATCCTCTGTCACACACTCTTTATTCACTGAGCTCTTTCATACTGTTACTCTCTTTATTCTGTAGTTATAGTTCAGCTTTTGACATTAACTGAGTTTCCTCATTTACTTTATTAAACTCTTTTTTTAAAGGTGCTTTGTAAATAAAAGTTTGATTATGATAATCATAACATCGATGGATCATTGACTCACTGCGAACTTCAGTGCACTGGACGCTTCAGGGCCATCAAACTGGAAGTTTTTAAAGTCGGGAAAGTCAGCGGAGTTCCCCCCGCTCCGAGGAGCGAACCTCCTGTACTGTTTGACCTGAGTGTCCGGGTCCAAGTACAGCGCGTAGTCACTCATACCATCACATACCTGGTCCAGGAGCTCGCTCAGGTGAGTCTGAGAGCGAGCCAGAGGTACCTGAATTCACCAAAGAGAAAGAGGGGTGAGGGGTGAGAGTTGTGTCATTTTCCCCTAAAACATGACATCATATCCAGAGAGGGGCTGAAAAAGAAAAATCAGTGATAAAATATCCTCCATGTGACCTGACCCCTCCCCTTCAGAGGAAGCTGAGAGGGGCCACAGGATGACCTCCTGTTTCCGATGGGTTTTCTCTTTCCTCACAAACTAACGCTGACTTTTAACCTGGAGCAGACCCCTCAACCTTCCACATCCCCCACCTCACCCCGTCCTCCACGACTATCTTCCTCCTCCCTCCTTCTCATCCTTTCCCTCCTCACTTTCAAATGCTCCTCTCTTCTCCCTCCCTTTCTGATCATCCCTGCCCACACTCCTTCCCCTCCACTCTCCCCTTTTCCTTCTTTCTCTTCTGTTCCCTCTTCTTCTCCCTCCTTGTCTCCCCCCTTCTTCCCCTCAGTCTTCTCGTCTAGACAGGTCAGAACAGGTGCAGACCCCCTCTACTCGCCCCGGAAGAGATGGGTGACAGGGGTGACACCCGGCAGTGAAGGGATGAGAAGAGGGTGAAGAGGGCACAAAAGGGGGGTGGCGGGGTTACACCTCTGAGAGGGGGGAGAGGGTGAGTTTACTGAATGGGGGGTGGGGGGGGTGGCAAGTGCAGCAGCTCCTCACTCCGCCTGCTGCTGATCACAGAGGAATTCTGCTCGACTGCTTCTCCTTTTCTTCATCTGCTTCTTTGCTCCAAAGGTGGCAGGTGGAGGAGGCAGGAGTCTTTTAAATAGAGCAAACATATTGTGTACACTGAGGGCCAGGCTGTCCTAAAATGATCTAAATTGCAGGTCAGCTGACAGGGATCCCCCGTGAGTTAAAGAAAAAAAAACTGAGTATCCACAAGTACCTCTTGAACTACAGGAAAACAAAACTGTTTCTTTAATTTGATTACCCAACTGTAGCCTATCACAATGCAAAAGTGCATCACAAACTTTTTCTATCAGCATGTCTTTGTGCTATCACTTCAGACTGCACAGTGATGCGTATTAGAGTATCCCAATGCTTGGTAGTGTAGGTAGATGAAATGGTTCAATGTAGCTCCAAGTGACTGGATGCAAGTGAGGACAAGATTTTCTTACCTGTGCCTCCTCAGTTTAAAAGTCATGGTTCGAAACACAATAACCATCCACTTGTCATCAAAGCTACAGCAGATATCTGGGATAAGTTGTACCCAAATGGAGTTTGTTCATAGAGGATTGGTATGACTTTATTCCCGAATCGTGTACAAGAGCTCTACCACCTTGAACGTGCTAACATCCTGGGTTCTCAACAATTGAATACAGTTGTAGATCTGCTGCGACAAATACACCAATAGCATCTGTAAAGGCTGTTTAAATGAAAAAGGCAGCATAGTAGCAGACTGCAGCTACACGCAACCATAGCACTTTAACACATGAAGCTGACAGCGCTGTTGGTGAGAAAAAAAAGAAAATGAATGCTTCTCCCAGCAGAAATACAGATCAAGGCTCAACAGATGATGACATCGCCGACAACACTGGCACGGAAACATTGGTGGTGTGGAGGTATTTTGTTTTTTTGAGGTCGGACATAACACTGCAAATTATGTCGACTACATGTTCTCACAAAGTCGGGGAATACCTCAAATCTTTTTCACCACCTGAAGCAGTGCCACGCGGCAGAGCACGCGCAATGCAAAAGGTTACAAACCCTGAGCGGAGCAAGAAGCCCATGAAGCTGACCATTCAGTCCGCTTTCTCTACCGCAACGCCTTACGACAAAAAAGTCGAAGGGGCACAAAGACCTCACAGATGCAGCAGCTTATTGTATTGCAAAAGAGATGCTACTAATAAACACTGTTAAATTTCATTTTTTTTATATCGTGATATATATCGATATCAACTGATATGAGAAAAAATATCGTGATTAACTTTTCCCATATTTCCCAGCCCTACTAGCATGATAGCATGTCAAACTGTCAATGCTTAGGGAGGCCTGCACCAGTTAGTCATTTACATATGTGCAGCATGAGCTTGTGCTTTCATTGAGATGGAGAGAAAAGCAATTCCTCTGCTTCAACGTGTCCACTACCCACACAACTTCTGACAGAAAATCTCCAGACCCTGTGCTGGTGAACTGAACTGGCTGCTAAAGTCTCCTGTGGGATGGCTTTGCCTACAAAACCATACCTGATGGTGAACTCTGAACAGTACAACGCTTGACATGTTTGCAGATAAGCTAGTAGACTAGCCTGTTTGTATGATGTTGATAACATGTGGAACTGTGTTGATGAGATGAGAAATGTTGGTGTAATATTAGACCCGACTTGGGGGTTTATGAAAATCCTAGGATCCTGATAACCCTAAACAAGTACAAAAAGACTTCAGTACTTAAAGGTGGGGTAGGCAGGATCTGAGGAAGTGCCAGTTTTTGGGAGAAATCTTAAATGTGAACACTACCCCTCCTAACCAGTTTTCCCCACAGCTCCTCCTCTCTTCTCCTTTTCCCCTCCCTCTCTGCTCCAGCAAGCCCCGCCCACAAACAGATGCTTGCACTTGCTTGAATCGTTTCAATAAAATTCAGATATAATGCAGATAACACTTCTGTTACAGACACTTTGCTTACTTTGTTAAAGCGGTTTACCTGTCTAACAGAAAGGTTACAGGGTCCGTAGGATCCCGAAGCATCCCCTACCATTTATCCTGATGTTGACCTTTTTAGCTCTTGTCCGGTCTACCTCTGTTTAAAGCACCTGTTGTTCTGCCAGAGTTTCTAGTATTTACTTGATTATTGCTTGTGTATTCCGTACTTTCTGGTTGGTTTCTACAGTCCAATGTTGTAGCACGCTAACCTTGTTTGGGCTCATGGACGA
Source organism: Xyrichtys novacula (assembly GCA_962446985.1). Classification (NCBI taxonomy): domain Eukaryota; kingdom Metazoa; phylum Chordata; class Actinopteri; order Labriformes; family Labridae; genus Xyrichtys; species Xyrichtys novacula. The sequence goes on along the minus strand of OY660887.1, from coordinate 12,520,854 downwards.
TATTGCAGGACGTGGAGCGTGCCTCACAACACAAGGGAGCAGCATCTGCCTCACAACCAATCAGGTTGGGAGAGATGGAGAATGGCTTTGTTTACAGTCAGAAAGAGTGGGCCTCTCAAAAAATTTAAAATGTTTAAAATTTGTTTCTTGCTTAACATTATTTGCCTCAAATCTGAGATACCACGAAACAGAGACAGAGTGTTTCGAGGCACCAGTTCTTATCTTTTTTGAGCTTTTCTTTGTAGGTGACTTTGAGGCATGCACTTTTTTAAGTAAGAGAAATTGTCAATTGCTCATTCAATTTAGAGGGACAGCATGATGGAGATTCAGATTTGATAAATTGCACTCATTTGCACACACACACACACACACACACACACACACACACACACACACACACACACACACACACACACACACACACACAAAGCCCTCCCTAACATGACCCCAAACTGGATGTCACTGTTGTCCCCTGCAGGACGGAAGTTAGTCGACCTGTGGACAGGAAGTGTTACAGCATGGGGTTAAAGGTCTGAGGGCGGGCTTTGACGGGCACAGGTCACACTGGCCAGTGGCGATGAGCTTCACCTGTCAATCAAACTCCTCCTGCTGACTTTGACACCAGCACACACTCAGACTGTTGACTGCACGTCTGAGGGACAATTTCTATCAGACTGAGCAGAAGAAAAACTTGAAGAAGTCACTGATGGAGCGAGTGAAAGAGTCTGTGTTCCTCCTGCTACTCAGGTTCATTTCTTCAAGTGTGTTCAGCAAAATAATGGCACAAACTGATATTGATACTGAGAGATATTGATCAGTTATTGATGATGTCAGTGGTCTCAGCTCTACAAAAACTGACAAAACGATCTTTAATCTCTGCTGACATTTAGACCTAAACTGAACCCTCTCTCGAATACAAACCCCATTAAAAACACCCCCAAGCTTCAAATGGTCCAGCTCTGGTCTGAGTCATTATCATGCCAGGATACAGAATAGTGTTAAAGCCCTGCCAGTCTCAGCCCAGTGAAAGGAGCTGTCAGTCACAGCCCCGTTTGAAGAAAGGAGGCTGAAGGGGGGCTGTGGTGATGGGCAGGGGGGGCTGTGGTGGCAATGGGGGGGTCAGAGAAAAGGCTTCTTAGGATGCTCTCCTCCATTCAGCTCCCATTGGACAGGCGGCCATTATTAAACTGGCGCTGACAGAGACCTCAGTCTATTGTCCTGCTGATGAGGGCCAGTGAACAGACTTTCATTAATATTTATAATGATGATAATAATCATAATCATAATGATAATAATGTCATCAAGCAGACTGAGGGGAAACAGCTTGATTATCATCGCTCTGCTTACAAAAATCACCTGACATTGAGAGGAAAATGGGAGCAAAAGACCCCAGTTAGTTTATGATCTGTAGGTATCACTTGTGATCTGTGGATCAATGGATGTCATGGTGTAAAACAAATTTGTTGCAGATAAATCCCTGTGCAGGGTGAAAGGAAAGCAGTGCTAAATAAATGCATGAAGCCCCCGTGGAAAGTCAATATATTTTTTTAAATCCTGTATTTGTTTTGTGCAAACTATCACACAGGAAATGCTTGAAATTACAGAGTGAATAGCAATTAAATGTTGTTAATTATATTAAATTTCTTTTATCCTCTTAAAGGTCCTTACACACCAGGGCCAATGCGAATATAGAACACGAAATTACGAAATATTCAGAGGCGAAAAAAAAACAAAAAACAAATAAAACAAACAAACAAAATCATTCAGATTCAACTAATTTGTTGTCTTTGTACGATTTCTATTGGAATATAGACTCTAAATAATTTGCATTAGTAGCTTAAGTAATTTTGAATTAGCTTCAGCACAATCAGACACATTTCTTGTCAACACAGACAGCAACAGGCTGTAGAAAAACTTCATGAACTTTAAGCTTTGATTGTTCTCACACACACACATCACCATCAGCTGATCTCTTCAAGATTAACACAGACATAATGAGAGTAAGGGCCTTAACTTCTGTGTTGCACAGTGCAAGCTTCATAATTATGAACTACTCAGTGCATTTCCTGTGACTTAAGGTCCTTACACACTGACGCAAATATAGAACACGAAATTTCGAAATATTTGGAGGCAAATTTTGATGCAGCTAAATATACACATCAAGCCCAATGTGATTTTGCGACTTTCCGGGGGGAAAATGACGCGTCCCGAGTGGAAGGGAGAAGACTGACACAACAGCAGACTGACTGTTTTTCAGTTCTCATTAGACACTAGTGTTGAGATGTCTGTCTGTCATGATAGCATGTACTGAGTCGGGGCCAGTACCAGATAAGCACATGAAACTATAATCCATAAACGTAAGGTAACAACCAAGACCTAATGGTGCTGTGACAGCAACACTATTGAGTTTGAGACAGTGAAAATACATATGGTATGTTGTATCTGAACAGGTTAGCTTACGAGCTAAAGTTACTTAGCACAGATGAAAGTTAAAACAAAGACGTTTATTAAACTGTTAAAGCACACAAACTATCGTCATATGAGAAATCCGACACTATGACTCTCTCGTTGCTGATGTGAACACTTGCATTGACAGGATACGGGTTCGAAAAAAAATATTGAAGTCCGAAATAATCGCACGAAAAAAACGGTCCCGGTGTGAAAGGACTTTTAGGCCCCATTTAAACAATCTTAAAGGCACCACTCAGAGTGCATGGCACAGTGCTACATAAGCAGCACACAGTGTGGGTGCTGAGGTGCAGGATGCACAGAATATGGATTAAGTCCCCTGATTAGTGAAAGGTGTGTTTTGGGTATAGCATGACTCAAACCAATCAGAGCACTCATTCCCTTTAAGATCTATGTGAGTCTGAGGGCAGGAGTGTTGCTTTTTACACAGTAAATGTCAGCCTTTCTCCAAAAAATCACGAGGTACACCTATGTTGTCGTAATCCTCCAAAATAGATGTTAAATGTTAAAATCGGTTCGTTGGGACATCTCACGGTATCTTGATAAGATTCATTAACCAATGACGTCATTGCAATAGTCTCTCCTGACTAGTTCATCTGAGCTTCATACACAGTGGAAGGACCTGCCTCCAACAGGGCGTGCCAACATCAAACTCTGCCCAGATAGGCAATGGCCAATCAGAAGAAAGTAGGCCCAATGGGGGTGGGCTTAAACAACCAAGCTATTAAAGAGGAGTCAGAGAGGAAGTATAGAGTCTTAAAAAAAAGCCTTATACCCCCTCTTGAGGTCATCAGTTTTTACTTCTGTCCTTCCATTTCACCTTAGTAAAGCCAATGCATGCACAGCAGAAACTAATCATTCATGAAAACAAAAGGACAATTCTTAGTTGTGTACTGGTCTATGTATAAGGATGTGTCTTTATCAAAGAGAAGATAAGGGATGAAATCTTTGTCTCCAAGCCCTCCAACCTAAAAAAAAAAAAGTTAAAATAAATTTAAAAAATGAATGTGTCTGTATCATAGACTGTATATACTATGGACAACTTGGTTCCGCCTCCCGCCTGTATACAGATTTGAAGCCAAATAGCTCTCGGTATTTCTGGGATTTTTCTTCATTTCCTGAAACCAGCCCTGCACAGTAGCGATGCGCACATTCGGCCGCACAGACGCCGAGAGTCACTGTCATGATGCTCGGCTTAAACGGCGTATTCCCCGGGTGAGCTACGCAATCCCTAAACGCCCATAGGCTGTATCAGGTGTCAATCAAAGAAAACATAAACCCCCTAATTACTTTTAAAAACTGAGCTTTACAGAAAAAAGAGGACTTGAGCACAAACCAGTCTTACTGTAACTACATGTCAACATCACAAGCAGGGGGGAGAAAAATGTATGTTCTGTGTAATAAATTTCTAAATTTTGTCCACAGCTCTATAAACTTTGCTGGAGGAGGCGGGATTTATGACCTATACTGCAGCCCATGAACAGAGGGTGCTGTTCTAAGAGTGGCTTCACCCAGCGAGGAGGCAGACTGTCCATTCTAAATGCAGTCTATGGTCTGTATCAACAAAAACACAGGTATTCCATTATGAGCTTTAATATGATTGCCCATCCCTGTTTGTAACAAGCAAAGAAGTGCACACTGATAATTCTTATGCCAATCTTGTCACCTCACAAATGCACCCTCTAAAGGTCCTTTCACACTTGAAGCATTTTTTTCGTGCGATTATTTTGGACATCAATATTTTTTCTAAACCCGTACCCTATATAAGCATTCTCATTCACAACGTTTTCCCATCCTGCGATATTGCAGCATTTCCTTTTTTGTATCACGGTTGATTTTTCTAAAGTTTCGCATACTGTGCGTCCACTTCTGACCAATCAGATTGCATGTTGTTGCGACGTCTGATTCACCGGTATATCCAACATGGCCGACCGGCTGATTGTTTACGTGTCGGAGAACAGAGTGCTTTTTGATAAAAGACACAAACATTACAAAGATAACGACCTGAAGGACAACTTGTGGAGAGTCATAGCGTCTGATTTCTCATATGATGATAGTTTGTTTGCTTTAACAGTTTGCTAAACGTCTTTGTTTTAACTTTCATCTGTGCTAAGTAACTTTAGCTCGTAAGCTAACCTGTTCAGATACAACATACCATATGTATTTTCACTGTCTCAAACTCAATAGCGTTGCTGTCACAGCACCATTAGGTCTCGGTTGTTACCTTACGTTTATGGATTATAGTTTAATGTGCTTATCTGGTACTGGCCCAGACTCAGTACAAGCTATCATGACAGACAGCCATCTCAACACTCAGACAGCCAAGAAAGTGTCTAATGAGAACTGAAAAACAGTCAGTCTGGTGTTGTGTCAGTCTTCTCCCTTCCACTCGGGATGCATCTTTTTCCCCCCGGAAAGTCGCAAAATCGCATCGGGCTTGATGTGTATAGTCAGGTGCATCAAAATTTGCCTCTGAATATTTCGAAATTTCGTGTTCTATATTCGCGTCAGTGTGTAAGGACCTTAAGTCACAGGAAATGCACTGAGTAGTTCATAATTATGAAGCTTGCACTGTGCAAAACAGAAGTTAAGGCCCTTACCCTCATGATGTCTGTGTTAATCTTGAAGAGATCAGCTGATGGTGGTGTGTGTGAAAACAATCAAAGCTTAAAGTTCGTGAAGTTTTTCTACAGCCTGTTGCTGTCTGTGTTGACAAGAAATGTGTCTGATTGTGCTGAAGCTAATTCAAAATTACTTAAGATACTAATGCAAATTTTTTCTGAGTCTATATTCCAATGAAAATCGTACAAAGACAACAAATCAGTTGAATCTGAATAATTTTGTTTGTTTGTTCTATTTTTTTCTTCAAATTTATTAAAAAATGTATGATTATTTTAAATAGAATGCAGGGAACATGTTTCCACAGTTTCACGATAATGGATGACAGTGACATATCAAATCATTAGTGGATTCATTATCTACAGTTCATAAAACTAAAAAGATTTAGTGAATCTGGAGAAATCTCTGAATCCTCTTCATCACTGCATCCACAAATGAGATTAAAACTGAACCATGCAAAGAGGAAAACAGAGAAGCAGGATCTGGAAACACCAGAGACTTCTCTGGACCTGAAACCATTCAAGATGGACTAAGGGGATTATGTTTATAACATGTTTTTATTTTCAACATATGATATGTTGTCTTTGCATTGTTTTTAATCAAATGAAGCCTCAATTATTTTTTTGCAAACCATCAAATCTTTTTTTTTTCTTTTACACAGCGTTCTGCAGTTTTTCTGGAACAGCTGCTGTTAAATAAAGAACTCCTTTTACAGACTGCAAGTGTTCATGCAGGAGCAGTAAATAGAGTTTGCTCCCTCGTCGAGCCAAAAAAAAGTGAAAATATTGGTTTTTAATCTGATGTTGAGATAGTTTAACCATGTCCTGTTCTCGCTCTGCACATCCTGTCTTATCTCTGTGTCAGAGCACCTCCTCTCTGAGTGCAGCAGATAAACCTCTCTCTTTCTCTCTGATGAGTGCTCATCCTGCCTCCTGTTATCATCTGTCAGTGTGTCAGCTCGTCTTTGTGCGTTTCCTCATTCTCAATGCATGACTTCCCTCCGTCACTGTGAGACCAGCTCTGCGCTCCATCTAAGTTCAATGTCTTTGGAGGCCGGAGATGTGTCATTGTTTCTGCGGGCAGGTTTAACTTTTGTTTCCATGATCCCAGGAAGTCCTACTGTGAGGGGGCCAAAGAGCAGAGACTTAAAACCTAAAATCCTCCTCCTTGATGGCTCCTAAGCTGTGACAGCCCTCCCTCTGCAATTCAGAGCGGGTCAAATGCTGCTGAAAGGACGGAGCGCGAGGGCAAGGATCAAGGTTTCTTCTTCTGCGGCTCAGGAACATTTGATGGAGAAACAAAGCAACAGGTGGAGGAGGGTGTCAGCTTAGGGCAGAGGAAGAGGAGGAGGGTATCAGGGAAAACTGATCCCAGGGTTTGTGATGCTTTTAGCATTGTTGGTTAAATCAAACTGGGTTGAGGACGTTTTAGAGCTCACTGAGGAGGAGGAAGAGGAGGGTATCACAAACTAATGACCATCAGAATCACCAGAAAACACTGATCCCACTGTCCTCCATAGATTAAGACAAGAATCAAGGTACAGAGATGTTTCAGAGCAGATTATGAAACTCAATGATGAACAGGGCCAAAATAAAAACCTGGGTTTAAATTGGACAGGGTCAATGATTTGAGAGAGGCTGTACTACCCCAGAGATATTATGACAAACAAAGAAAGCCAAGTGGGTGAGTACTGTGTGGGGTCAGAGTATCCGTGAAGGATCAGGTGCTCTTCAGGAGGATAAACAATGTCTAATAAAAATATGAGAGCAGTGACTCACAATCCCTACACAATCAAGGGTTTTTAACTCCATCAGAGTGCCTCAGACCTCTAGTTTAGACTGCAATTGGCACTATGGACCTTGATCAACACTTGATAGGCAAGTCAGTGCTTTCATATTTTTATATGATATTATAACAAACTTTGGAAACTCAAGATAAGGTCACAATGTAAAGGGCACCAGTGGTTCCTTATTTCACTAATTGAGTACTCTCTGTTATTGAAGAGCTCAAACATGTCAGAACTTTTTTTTGTTGTTGGTTGTTTGTTTGTTTGTTTGTTTGTTTGGTTTTGTTTGGTTTTTAAATGTATTTTTTATTGTTACTGCTGTAACTGCAAACTTCCTCCTTGTGGTCATCAAAAAGGATTACTTTATCTGAACAAATATGCTTAAAGTTTATTAGAGTGGCTGATATACATTTACCTGTTGTACATTAATATCCTAAAATTAAATACAGGAACATATCTGTAAGACACTTTAATGACAGTTATGAAAATACATTTTATTACTGGTATATTAGGGTGACCATAAAATAATAATAATAATAATAAATTATTATTATTATCATTAAGCTTTATTTAACCAGGTGAGAACACGTTGAGATGGAGGTCTCATTTACAAGAGTGACCTGGCCAAGAGGTCGGCAGCACACATCCCAACAATAAATAATAATAAAAAAAAAGAAAATGACCTCCAGAAAACAGAATTAAAAACAAAGGCACTGTTCCATGGTCTCCCAAAGTCTGTCATGTAAGATTGAACGAAATGCTTCCGGCAAAATTAATTCCGACAATTTCAGGTCAGTCTGGAGAGTATTCCATGCTGAAGTGGCAGCAAAACTGAACGCTGGATAGTGTTGTTTGAGCGCAGGGAGTAGGCCAGAGAAGGCCAGCCAGACTTGGCATAAAGTTTGCAATGATGTGTAAGGCGACAACCACCAGTGACAAATCTCAGCGCACAGTGATAGACAGTAGTTAAGGACTGCAGGCATTTGGCTGAAGCAGTCATATATAACAGCACCATAATCACCATAAAAAGTCCTTCAGTTGATCACTTACTAGCCTCTGAAACACTTCAGCCAATACACACAATTTTGAAATAGGCCTATAATTGAGTTGTGCGCATGCAAAATTTTGAGGGTCTTTCAGGTCAGGTCGAGTGTTGTTTACGTGCTTCTAACTCAGTTAAACGCACAAATGTCTTTTTCCAAATGGATTTTATACCCCTCCCAAAGGACAGGCCAAACAGCCCCCCAAAAGAGGACATGTCTGGGTAAAAGAGAATGTATAAGAACACATAAAAGTGATACTGTATAGAAAAAAACAACTGTAAATAGAAGTTCAGTCATAAAGACATTGGGCTCTATTTTCGTTCCTCACCCGCAGCGTGGCATAGGCGTGGCGTAGGTCAGGTCCGCTGCGCCGACAAGGCATGCCCAAGCACATTTTGGTATTTTGGTGAATGGCGCAGCCTGGCTTAAGTATCCCCCCTCCCTAACTCAGCTCCTCCCAGCGGCGTAAGTCGTAGAGAGGGCATGGAGTGGGTTTAATACAGCCGAGACCTGTTTTCGCCAATAAGATCAGCTCCTCTCCTCACTTATAGTCCGCCACCGGCGAGGCATATTACAATTTTCATAAAGTAGTCAAAAAGATCAAGAGATGTCTGAAGACAGCAATGCCACACCATGGCAACAGAAGGCAGCCCCTCAACAAGTGTCGCTGTAAGCACTGCAGAGGGCGTCCTCCACACTCTCTCATATAAGCACAGATGGATTTGGTGTGTGTAAGGTTGGACCCACTGGTAAGACAAACATCCTTTTCCACAAATAAATAAAATGTCACTGCGCCAGCTGATTCTGATGACACCTCCCCCTAGTGCTGGGCGATTGGACGATATATATCGTTGGCACGATAGAAAATGTCTATCGTGCCATTTTTATTCTTATCGTTTCGGGCGATAGGCTGTATTTTATCCATAGGGCTTGTGCCATCAGATGATTCATAGTAACAACAACAATAATTGCACATTCAGTAAGTGTATTTGGTGTCGAACGGGAAAGAAAACAATATTTTCTTAAAAAGAAAAGGATGCGTTGACATGTAGGCTTGCATTTCTCTTTCGATTTTGCGACATGACGCCGCTTTACGTGCCCTCTTTATGTCCAGCGTCTCCCGCCATTGCGGGTTACCTGGGTTACACACGTGAGGGGATCATTGTAAGCAGTGCTTAATTTGTGCCGGAGCAAGTCGGAGCGCGATCCGGGACCTCTTTTGATCGGATCTGGGACCTATTTCAGCCGCTCCGGCACCTGTTTCATCTGCTCCGGGACCTTCCCTGTGGAGGATGACTTTTTTCGGGAATTCCCGTGAGTCACGTGATTCCCGCGGGATGGGAGTCATTTTTTTATTAATCTCTTGATCGGGACGGGACGGGAAAAAAAAGTGGGCAGGAGCGGGAACAACATTAAAAGATGATCTTTTTCAGCCGTGTTTAACAACCAGATGAACAGGTGCGTCCATTTTTGTAGTCATCTCTCAGTGAGAGTAAACACTCTTGACCACGCTAGCAACACAAAAGAACTACAACAGCGGTTTGACTTCCTGTCAGCTGGGAGCGCGGCTGCGCATTTGTACCCTTCGAGCCAGGAGCGGCAAAACGTGATTTTGTGACATTCTGTAGTTTTTCAATCATTTCTGGAGTCGTGGCGAATCAAATCACCTTACCTGTCTGCCCCTGATAGGCGAATAAAGTGCTCGGATTCATGCTCGGGTCTTGCTACGTGCTTCAAGAGTAAAGTAAACAATGATGGAGGCAGAGAGCAGCTTTGGAGGAGAAACATCTAGCAGTGTGAACAACCTCTTCAAAAGAGCCCAAAAGACCTACCTTTTTAATAAAGCCTTTGGTTAGTTTTCCTCTATGCTTTTACTACCTTGCCTCTTACATTGCAACTCTATATATTTTATTTTTTTTAAATTCTTTTTTATGCTAATCTGTGACTGTCATTCTATTGCTTTTTTTATTGTTGTTGCTCTTTTTTTACTGTGTACTGTAGCACTTTGAGATTTTTTTGTAAATGTAAAGTGCATTACAAATTAAATTTATTATTATTATTATTATTATGGAGTGCTTCGGCTCACACTATCGGCGTTTTCTGTAAGTGTTACATAACTTTGGGTGAGCACAGACATGAACGCACTTCAGCCACGTATTTATTTATTCATTTTTCTAGTTTTAAGTGCTGGTCTTGTACTGGTACTGTACTAGTGCAGCTGTATACACTTAAATTTTTCATAGAACTGAAAGCATACCATAGCTATATCGTGATATATATCGTTATCGTGATATAAAATGATCCATATCGTGATATACATTTTTTTCCATATCGCCCAGCACTACCTCCCCCTACCGTGTCACCACGCTTGGCGGACCTCGGTGCGCCTCAGTCCAAGAAAATACCAAACTGGCTGTGCACCGGGCTCCGCCAGATGAAAATACCACTGTGCAGGGTCCGTCACCATCCGCCCCATCGCCGGCGGGCACAAAAATAGAGCCCATTGGCTGTATTGTACTTGTCCAAAGGTCTGTAATGCTATGGCAGGTAAGCTGGACAGACTGAGACCACCAAACAGCTCACTAAATGTTCTAACATATCCTCAAACTGGGATGAGTAAAGTTTTTGACACAGCGCTATTAATAGCAGCAGTGGTAACATAAAAAATATTAAAGCAGCATTGCCAGCTAGCTGTTGTTATATCATCACTGACGTGCAATGAGAAAAAAATAACCATGAAAATGAGAACGATGCCTTTAGGCAATGAGGATTTGTACCTGCAGCACACCTGGTACAGGTAAGAGACTAAATGAATGCTGTGATGTAACACAACGGTAAACATGATCCTGAACCAGCTTTTTAAGAACATAATGCAGCATCAAATTCAAAATCAGTGAATATTTGCTAAAAACATCAATCACGTTTATCAGTTAGAACACTAAACATTGTGTCTTTGTAGTGTATTCAATTGAATATAAAGTCGAAGAAAAAGGATTTGTCAATCCTTGTATCCTGTTTTTATTCACGTTTTACACAATGTCCCAACTCAACTGGAATTGGGATTTGTATAATAACTTGACTGCAGACCAGAGTCTGTTTGCAGATAAAATAGACAAGATCAGAATGATAGAGCACCACAGACTGAAGGGTCAGACTTATATTTGCTTAACCTTTTTGAAAAACTCCTGAAAAACAGGAGTGATCTATGTTAAACAGAGCGTAGCTGAGCCAGTCTGTTCTTGGTGGATTATAACATGTAAGAAAAAAGAAAACAGAAATTCTTCCTACACTCAGCAGCAGACAGATACTGCTACTGTAGGGAGTAATAGGTACAGGTGAGGTGGGGGTGTCTCTACCTCCCTCTTCTCTACCTTTTTGTCTGTCATGGTCCCATCGGGGTTGATCCTGAAGCCACCCACGTTGATGATCTTCTTTGGGTCCACCTGACTGATGGAGTAGTTAAGTTCATCCACTATCGCTTTGCATGCTGGGAAAAAAAATAAAAATAAACAGATCAAAACTCAGGCCAGCTGTCTGGAACTCAGGTGACACCTTCAGTTACAGATCAGGTGTTTAAGTGATTCTAGACTAATAAAGAGTCTGACACTTAGAGCAGTGAGGTGTCAATAAACCACATCATACTGACACCATCATTGCTTCAACTCTGTCACATGAACCTGAGACTTACAGTCACAACCCTGGCTGCCTTTCTCAAACTGGACCCTCCTCACTTTCTCACCTCTCAGGGTGGATGCTGTTTAGAGCTGAATGAAGCTCCTTCATTCAGGTGGAGGGATCAGGGAGGGAACATTTCACATATAGGGGAGAGTGGGGTAAGTTGAGCCAAAGGGTAAGTCGAGCCACCCCCTGTTGCTTGGAAACGAAATTAAAAGAAATTGATCATGTGACCAAATATTTATGAGATGGGCATCAATTCAGGAAGTCTGTGAAGGTTAGGAGCACATGGGTGAAGGGGTTAGAGATTTATTTACAAAAAAAAAACATTCTTAGAAGGTCCTTACCATAGACTGTATATACTATGGACAACTTGGTTCCGCCTCCCGTCTGTATACGGATTTGAGGCCAAATAGCTCTTGGTATTTCTGGGATTTTTTTTCATTTCCTGAAACCAGCGCTGCGCAGTAGCAATGTGCGCATTCGGCTGCGCAGTTGCCGAGAGTCGCTGTTCTCGGAGTGACTTCACCCAGCGAGGAGGCAGACTCTGTCCATTCTATATACAGTCTATGGTCCTTACACACCGGGGCTGACGCAAATATAGAATGCAAAATTACAACATATTTGGAGGTGAATTTTGACCCTCCTGACTATATGAATCAAGCCCGATGCGATTTTGCGACTTTCCGGGGGGGAAAAGACGCATCCCGGGGAAGACTTTTCCTGGGGAAAGTCCTGCCTCCTTCACCTCTGATTGGCTACAAAAGCTGGAAACATCATCACATGCCCAAGCCAAATGGTCAGCACTTATAGCCAATCAGAGGCAGTAAGATAAGCACATAAAACTGTGGTAACAACCGTTAGTTTGTGTTATCTTTTTTTAAATTTTTTTTTTATCTTTATCTTTATTTGAACATGATAAAAATAATGATGAAGTAAAATAAAAAACAAAAAACAAGGCTTTATGAAAAGAAAATAATATTAAATAAGAATAAAAAAAATAAAATCAAAGACAAGCCTAACAGGCAAAAATCGGCCAATATCACGATCATGTTCAAAAAGGAGTAGGGTGAAGTCAAGACTTATGTGATCCTACCCCTTTGTCAACTACACAGCGTCAACGTTTTACAAACTGTCTTACTGTATACCTATAAAGTTTACTTGAACAAATTAATTTACCACTTTTGTATCAAGGATTTATTGGTTGTACACTAAATTGGTGATCTCAATAATAAGTTACATATACGTACATACGTACATACATACATACATGCATACATACATACCAGTGGCGGCTGCTGGTCTTTCAAGGAGGGGAAGCTCATTTTTCTGGCCTACATCATAATTGTGTTTGTTTTTTTGTATGTAACAGAACAGAGTCGCCAAACACAACGGCAGTCGTTTTTAACAAAGACAAAAGTCGCCGAGGATCAGTAAAGTCTCTGGAGCAGTTAAGAACAACGGAATGAATAACTTGGAAAATGCTTTGGTAGATGTTTTATTCTTCAAGATCGCTGATTCGCTTGTTTAGCTGTCAATCAAAAAAGGATTTCGCCTCAGACAGCTCATCCAATCATGGATGCAGAAGCTCGGAGTCCGGGAGAAAGTCGGGACCGCCCTCTCGGCACAGAACTCCAGAGACGCCGAGCGTCCGATGGGCGGGACAAAGCCCAGCATTTATCCAATGAGCGTCTAGTTTCGCTGCTGGAACAACCCACTTTTGAGCTTCCACATTGAAGTCAGCAGATGCTGAGCGTCCAGCTGTTTAAAGCGCTGAGGCGCTGCGAGAATGAATGAGAACGAAGTTGTGCAGAATCAGCTTCTTATAACACTGTGATAAGAAGCTGATTCTGAACAAAAGATGAAGGCTTTCTAACGCGTATTTAGTTAATGAAATGTACACACAGCAGTACGTATTTCACCACTTTTTCTTTTTTTGGGGGGGTGACATTTTAAGGGAAGCTGAGCTTCCCTTGCAGTCTTAGAGCAATCGCCACTGATACATACATACATACATACAGTACAGTCATTGAACACATCATCGTTCATGTAACTCTTCCTCCTTATGCCTCATTATAATACATTTTTATACCTTTTTTTTGAACTTGTATATGTTTGAACATTGCTTTATCTCTACATCTATACTGTTCCAAAGTTTAACTCCACATATCGAGATACAGAATGATTTCAATGTTGTTCGGGCGCACAGAGTTTTCAAATTTAACTCCCCCCTACGGCTGTACCCACCCTCTCTGTCAAAGAACAGTTTCTGGATATTCCCAGGGAGATGATTGTACCTAGCTTTGTACATTATCAGGGCGGTTTTGTATTCGATAATATCCATAAATTTTAACAGGTTTGACTTAATGAATAGTGTGTTGGTGTGATCTCGATATGCAGCCTTATGTATAATTCGCATAGCTCTTTTTTTAAGTATAGTTAATCCATGGAGTGAAGATTTATAGGTATTGCCCCAAACCTCACAACAGTAATTTAAATAAGGTAAAACAAGGGAACAGTACAGCATGCGGAGTGAGTTGGAATCCAGAATGTGCTTTGCTTTGCTCAGAACTGAAATGCTTCTTGATAGTTTTGTTCGTATATATTTTACATGAGATTTCCTATTAATTTTATCATCAATTATCACTCCTAGAAATTTATTCCCGAATACTCTTTCAATAGCAACACCCTCTATATATATATTTACTTGAGTATCTATTTTATTATTACTAAATATCATAAATTTTGTTTTAGACAAGTTTAATGAAAGTTTATTTCTGTCGAACCACCTCTTTAGCTTGCACAACTCCGAAGAAACAATGTTCAATAATTCCTGCAAATTGCTTCCAGAACAGAAAATATTTGTATCATCAGCAAAGACTACCACTTTTAATACTTAAGTTATATTACACATGTTAGCACAGATGAAAGTTAAAACAAAGATGTTTAGCGAACTGTTAAAGCATGCAAACCATTGTCATATGAGAAATCTGACGCTATGACTCTCCACAAGTTGTCCTTCAGGTCATTATCTTTGTAATATTTGTGTCTTTTATCAAAAAGCACTCTGTTCTAAACAATCAGCCGGTCGGCCATGTTGGATATATCGGTGAATCAGGCGTCACAACAACACACAATCTGATTGGTCAGAAATGGACACACAGTATGCGAAACTTTACAAAAATCAGCCATGATCCGAAAAAATAAATGCCTCAATATCACAGGACTGGAAAATGCTGCTGATGTGAATGCTTGTATTGACAGGATACAGGTTCGAAAAGAAATGTTGATGTCCGAAATGATCGCACAACAAAAAAGGTCCCAGTGTGTAAGGACCTTTACTCTTGAAAGTGAATTTAGTCTGTCAAAAGTTTGATTAGAATTTTGTTCAGACCAAAAAAGATAATTCTGAATTTGTTTTATACGTCAATTGTGGTATCTATGAGCTACAACATGAGGTCAAAAACCTAGCATAAAAGTCCACCATTTTAGCTTAGAGAACTAATAAATTCATAATAGTAGTTCTGGGGTAAATTGAGCCATTCGGCCAGGGGTTAGTTAAGCCAGTGTCTCAACTGAGAAAGTAAAGGAGTTTGATGAGAGGATCAGAGTTTCAGTTCAGATTGTTGAAATGTGTTACTTTTTCTTTTTATAAATAGAGCTGTGAATGTTCTGAATCACTAGTAGGCATTCTCAACTCAACTTTATTTGTAAAGCACTTTAAAACAACCACAGCTGAACAAAGTGCTGTACATAAATAGACAAAACAATGCAGACATAAAAAACAATCAAAAAACAATTAAAACAATGGATAAAATAAAAGCAGATATTAAAAAGTAAAATATAGTTTCAATGTTTTTAAAAACTAATTTAAGAACATAGAAACAAATAACTAAAAACAAACCATAAAACACTGAAACAGGAGCTGGGTCTCATGCGGGGTTAAAAGCCAATGAATAAAAATGGGTTTTAAGACGAGTTTTAAAAAATGGACAGTGTGGGGGCTTGTCTGATTTGGAGGGGTAGCTCGTTCCATAATTTTGGGGTCACAACAGAAAAGATCCATCCCCTCTGAGCTTCAGTTTGGACCTTGGTACCTCCAGGAGCAGCTGATCAGCTGACCTGAGGCACCGAGCAGGGGTGTAGGGGTGGAGAAGCTCAGAGAGGTAAGATAGAGCAAGACCATTTAAAGATTTTAAAACAAATAAAAGAATCTTAAAAAGTGATCCGAAATATGAAAAATGACTCATCTTACCCCACCATCCCCTACTGCTTGCAATGCTGTTTCTTTACTCTTGCTGGAAGCCTTTCAGGTCCTTGCAGGTACCAACAAAGAACTTTTATTAACAGATAAACTTTCATGCAGAGCAGAAGTCTGCATCAGTACAGACTCACTGTTGAAGGTTTTAACAAGCCCTTCACACTCCACTGCCAGACATTTTGGCACCAAGTGAAGCAAATCGTCTATACAAGTACTTCTGGGAGACCCTCTGTCACATGACTTATGGAGACTTTAAGTCACATGACCCATGGAGACTTTTAGTCACATGATCCATAGAGACTGCAGCTACAGCTCCTTCATAATAATTGTCAGTGAACAGAGTTTGATGAGGTTCAGGATTGTGGAGGCACAGATCAAAGTCAGTCTTTCATAGAAATAAAAAAATGATGTAGATCAAACATTTAAGCTTTTAAAAAATCATCAATTAATGGATTTTTTTAAAAATGGTTGTCATTTGCTTACATGTACTTATTTTCGCCTGTTATTTATTCATTATTGCAATTTATCTACCAAAAAAATCACTGAAGCACTTTAAGTTTGAGATTCCAGCTATGAGACTGCATAGCTAATCAGACTGATATCAGTAGGTAATCACATTACAAAAATCCAGTGGTTCTCAAGTCCCACTGTCCTGCATGTTTTGGATGTTTCCCTGCTCCAACACACCTGATTCAAATGATCAGCTCGTTATCAAGCTCTGTAATGGCTTAATAACGAGCTGATCATTTGAATCAGGTGTGTTGAAGCAGGAAAACATCCAAAACATGCAGGACGGTGGGCCTCGAGGACTGGACTTAAGAACCACAGCAATAAATCAACAGTGCTTTTTAGGAGAGTAAATATCATCACATGAAATCGTGTTAAAGAAGGAGAAAAGCAACCATACTGAGCATCCTGATAATGCAAATACTGTTGCATCAACCAGGGATCCCTGGAAGTCAGTGAGTAAACAACAGTGTAATCCTTTAATATAATCAAAATAAACCCTGTATGTGACAGAAATAACTCGGAGGCCGTCTCCTCCATCTGGAAATCATGATTTAAGACCACACTAGTACAGCAGGGCAGAATTCATTTCAATGATAAATCTTAAAGTCAACATCATAAAGTTCACTTTATCCATTTAATTCCCAAACCAACACACTGATGGGAACTGCTTAAACGTGTTTAGATGGACTTGAAAAAGATGGATTGTAATGCCATCAGTCACAATTAAGATATTTGATTGACAGGCGACTCACCTGAGCAGTAGAGCACCTGGTCTCTCTTCCCCTGACTGCTGCTGATGAGGAAAGAGAGTGTCATCATCATCATCACCTGAACCATCCAACACACCATGCTGAACACCTGAGAGAGGACATACCACAAGTTTACATGGATCTCCTATGGACTGTAAATGGACCAGTACTCTGTCTGGTGTTATTAACATTCAGAGCTTAAAGGTCCTTTCACACCAGGACCGTTTTTGTCGTGCGATTATTTCGGACATCAATATTTTTTTTTAACCCATATCCTGTCAATACAAGCGTTCACATCGGCGACGTTTTGCTGTCCCATGATATTGCGGCATTTATTTTTTTGGATCATGGTCATACTGTGTGTCCACTTCTGACCAATCAGATTCGTTGTTATTGTGACATCTGATTCACCGGTATATCCAACATGGCCGACCGGCTGATCGTTTACATGTCGGAGAACAGAGTGCTTTTTGATAAAAGACACAAATATTACAAAGATAATGACCTGAAGGACAACTTGTGGAGAGTCATAGTGTCTGATTTCTCATATGACAATAGTTTGTGTGCTTTAACAGTTTGCTGAACGTCTTTGTTTTAACTTTCATCTGTGCTAATTAACTTTAGCTTTTGTTCAGATACAATATACCATATGTATTTTCACTGTCTCAAACTCAATTGTGTTGCTGTCACAGCACCATTAGGTCTCGGTTGTTACCTTACGTTTATGGATTATAGTTTAATGTGCTTATCTGGTAGTGACCCCTACTCAGTACATGCTATCATGACAGACAGCCATCTCAACACTAGTGTCTAATCAGAAGTGAAAAACACTCAGTCTGCTGTTGTGTCAGTCTTCTCGCTTCCACCTGGGACGTGTCTTCCCCCCCCCCCCCCACAAAGTCACAAAATCGCATCAGGCTTGATGTGTATAGTCAAGCACGTTAAAATTTGCCTCTGAATATTTCATAATTTCGCGTTCTATATTTGCGTCAGCCCCGGTATGCAAGGACCTTAAAACTTAGGACAGACACACTTGATCCTTTCTCCACCTTTTATCATGTATGAACATTATAAAGCTAAAATTTCACATCTAAAGAGGAAATAAAATAAACCATGACTCAGCGTGTGGGTATAATGTTCAAACCTTATGTTTCACCATTTGAAAGCTTAAAGGAATGTTCCAGAGATTTTTTATATACTTCTTTTATACATGGGGTTGTATGGGTGACATGTCACTAGTAAGCGTTTTCAGTCACAACGCCTGTCAGCTCAGCCTCTTCAATGAGGAATTGCCAGAAGAAGCGCTACTCAAGCTAGGCTATAGTTTTCTGCTGAGAGGGCTGACTACCACATCATTTAGCTATTTTGAGAGACTCTGACCCAACATGTTGTTGTGGATGTGACTCAGATTTCCTCTTTTAAAAGCAGCAGGCTTCAAAAAGACAATAATACAACCAAACTAGATTCTGTGATTCTGACAGCATCAATTACTACTACTGCTTTGTGAAGCAGAGTTTACAGAGGAAAAAAGGTGAAGTGGAGAAAGTTCTAGTTAATTTGGAGAGCAGTAGAGATCCCAGGTAACCTGGTGGTACAGGTGTGTAAATTCTAAGCTAATGTCCACAAACAGTGAAAAACAACTGTTGGTCTGGAGTGAGACCTGATAACAACAGGACTGGATTTATTCTCCTAAGAAGTGTTGACTTGGATACCAGACAGGCATCTTTACCCCCCACATGAAATATGATGATTGGATGACAATACATGTCAGCCAGATTTCTTATTTCTTATATTCAGACCCGAAGTTACTCAGCAAATATTGACAGTCAGTGAAATAACTAAACATGCTGTGAAGAGGGAATTTGTGTTGGTGAAATGTGACTTCTTTCATTACAATTTTAGCAGCCATTGCTGCTGTGACAGCAAGATGGAGGTACAATTTCGGAGCTATATTATATTTGAGACATAGTGCTTTATAATGAAACATTATTCCATCATGCTTATTACAAAACCCAATTCCACTGAAGTTGGGAAATTGTGATAAACATAAATAAAAACAGAATACAACGATTTGCAAATCCCTTTCAACCTATATTCAATTGAATACACTACAAAGACAAGATATTTAATGTTCAAACTCATAAACTTTATTTTTTTTATGCAAATAATAATTAACTCAGAATTTCATGGCTGCAACATGTGCCAAAGTAGTTCTGTTTTTATTTACATTCATCACAATTTCCCAACTTCAATGGAATTGGGTTTTGTACAAAAAAAATCAGTCAACAGCTGCATTTTATCATTGCAAACTTACATCTTTTATCTGACTTGAACCCACGGCTTATTAATTTCTGGTTGTTTGCTGGATATTGGTGTATTATTTAGGAACATATTTAACCAAGATTACTAAACAGAATTAGGATTTCTTTCTTCGCCCAGAGGAAATATTTCTATAAAAATATCCACTGTCTTTAACTGAAAAAAATTGACAAAAAACTAAAATCTGGTTTGAACTTTCTGTAAATTCCAAAGAATAAATCTAATCAATCTAATCAAATGCTACACAAATTTAACACTGAATACACCTGTGGGGATAAAAGTTGTCAGTGTGAGAACTACTACAACTCCCAGAATGCATTTCATCAACATCTATCTAAATGAGTAGGAACATGGGAAACTGCTAGAGCTCCTGATTATGACACTATTTCAAGGCTGAAGGAACCTTTTCATGTAGTTCTGGGAACTGTGGATTCCTTTTGTGTGCAGTGACTGATCCATCAGTGAGTGTATATCAATTAGTCAAGCCAATTCGGTAACACCAGGTGACATTTTTAAATCCCACTGTAAACATAAGTCTGTTATCTTAAACAGGGAAAAGTGTTAGAAATACAGAGAACATCAAGAAGTGGACCAGTGTATGAGAGCAGGCTGAGAGCAGGAACATGGGAAACTGCTAGAGCTCCTGATCAACCCACAAACACAGTTTTATCTGACTTTACAATCCTCACACTAAGATAAAATCAGGGGCAAGTTACACAAATACACACACGCATATCCTGTAAAATAACAGTGTAATGACACGGTGTGTGTGACTCTTAAAGTCTATTTGACTTTACTGAGAACATTGTTGAAGTAGAGCAAACAGGACAGGTGTTTAAAATCTCTGCAGCTTTCATGACAGCAGGTGCAGGTGTTTGGTCTCTCATTGGGATGATGGGCTGACAGGATGTGAAGGCTTTTGACAGATGTCAGCTTGAAGCCGAACTGAACTCTACCTCCACGCAGACAGGTGAGTATGAATTATGAGGATGTTAGACGCGTTATCATTGTTTATTTCGCGAGAATAGCTTTAATCAGTAAATTTTTTAACGGGGTTCGGTTGTCTTTCTGACCGGCCAGCTGTCAAGGGGTTCTTACCTGTAGAGCAGCAGCTCCAGGCAGCAAGAATGAGATGAGGTAGTGGAGGAGGAGGAGGAGGAGGAGGAGGAGAAGCAGCAGAGGATCTGATCCGGACTGTGGGAGTCCACAGAGACCTCAGAGAGAAGCGGTTCACAGACCTTGCGAGCAGCTACAGAAACTTCCTCTGTTGTCCTCGATACACATGTACGTTTATACTATTTCATTTCCGGTCTGTACCTTCAGAGTAAATTTGTAGCCACACTACTTCGCAGTGTTTCAGTGTTTACAGAGCAAATTTTACATTTATGAGTAGTAACAAGTAAAATTCCTACAATTTTCTCTCAATGTTCAATACTTACTGTTAATCATATTTACCTCTCAAGGCAAGTCCTGCTTTTACTTTGAAGGACGAGTCAACAATCCATCTGTTTCCGGCTTTGTTGATAGAGCAAGTAGTCGCATACCCTGGCGTGCACGCTTGTGGTGGAGCCACGTTCAAGCTGTTATCAACATTTTCAACCAATCAAGTCAAAGCTTGAAAACATTTGACCAATCAAATAGCTGGATGGCTTAGGAGACACTGCGCTTTTAACGGTGAATAATCGGATATCTGTCTATGCAAAGAGTTCAAGAGTCAAGTTTAAATACTGATTCAGATACTCAGTAATCCAGGGGAAGAGACTGTATGAAGTTTGTACGACCAAAACAACAGAATTAGAGGCACAAAACGTGAAAACTACATCTGTAGCAGCATGTACTATTACAAAAACAAAACAAATTACATCAACTGAAAACAACAATTTCATTGTTTTACTATTTCAGTTACAAAAACATTTACAACAAAAAGCTCAAACTGCAGCAACAACTTCAGTAAGAAAAAAGAACAACAAAAAAAAAAAAAAAACACTAGCAATTAAGACTATCAACATCATCAAAAAATTTTCTTACACAACTACAACCCCCAAAACAATGGCAACAACAGTAAAAGCAACAAACCACTATACTACCGTACAACAACAAAATCAACCACAAAAAATTTTCTTGCACAACTTCAACCCCAAAAACTATGGCAACAACAGTAAAAAAAAAAAAAACAGCTATAATACAACACAACAACAAAATCAACCACAAAAAAAAACACATCTGCAGCGGAAGTTACAATCACAGCAACAACAATAAAAGAAGCCAATAAAAATGTCATCAGCAACAACCATGTGTACTTTTATTGAAATCACAGCAACAAAACAAACTACAGCAACAGGCAAGTGAAACTAAAACAGCAACATTTGCAGCAACATCGAGGATAAAAACAACCAGCAAGATGAGCGATAACAACAAAAACTATAACTGCATCAATACCTGAACTTCTTCAGAAGGGGCCCAGAGAAGCCAGGCTATGAGGGCCTCTCCCCAGCCCGCATCATGGAAACAGAGTGAGAATTTCTTACTCTCACAATTTACTTGAAAACGTGCAAATTTACGATTGGATCATCAATATCCTCTCCACATGTATTCTGGGTAAGATAGTCAGTCACTTGGCAGTGGAGTGCAAGCTAGGTGGAGCAGTTTTATGTACTCTTCAAACTGTCCTGTTCTCATTCTGGTCTGTCCGTTTCTCTTCATTCTCTGCTCTCTTCATGCAGAGCCTCAGGATGGGGTCCTTTAAGATCAATAGTGGACAGGATAGACAGAAAAGAGCTCTGATATCTGAAGTCATCAAAAGATGATTGATGTGTTGTTTCTGCAGATGACACGCAGCTGATTGTGCATTTTTAAACAGACTTTTAGCTGCTTGGAGCTTGAGTTGTGATTTCCTTAAATAATGATCTAAAGTGAAGGTTAAAGTGTGATGATTTGGTGTTAAGATAATAAAGGTTTGTTAAAAATCAAAAATGTTTCTATCTCTCACGTGTGTGTGCGTGTGTGTGTGTGTGTGTGCATGTGTGTGTGTGTGTATGTGTGTTTACGCGCGCACAAGTGTAGGTGTGTATGTCTGCAGGTGTGTGTGTGTGTGTGTGTGTGTGTGTGTGTGTGTGTGTGTGTGTGTGTGTGTGTGTGTGTGTGTGTGTGTTGGCAGCTGGTGTGTTCACAGGAGGATCTGGCCTGCACCTGTCATATGAAGGTGTTCTCAGCAGGTGTATCAGACATCCTGACACTCTGGTTTTATTATTCATCAGAATCATCTAGGTGGTCACGGGCTGATCTAAGCCATGAAACTCCAGTGAAATTAGTTTAACCTCTCGTTTTTAGATCAAGGGCTCTATTTTTGTGCCCGCCGGCGACGCGGCTGAGGGTGGCGGACCCCGCACAGTGGTATTTTCGTCTGGTGGAGCCTGGCATACAGCCAGTTTGGTATTTTCGTGGACTGAGGCGCACCGAGATCCGCCAAGCTGGGCGTGGTGGCGTGGCAGAGGGAGGTGTCGACAGAATCAGCTGGCCCAGTGACATTTTAGTGCCCGCCGGTGGAGTATAAAGTGCGCTGAAAGCTCGCCGATTCAAAACTTGTCAGCTTTCAGCGCAGGTGGAGCGCAGCTGGTCTAGTGGTATTTTTGTAGACCGGCGGCATATCGGCATACGTCACTGATGCCTCACCGGCAGGTTTCCATGGTGTCAGGCACATTTCAATGTAAAAAATAATCAACAACAACTAATATTCTGAGTCAGCACATACATTTAGATCTATATCGACAAACCTGTTACCACTGCAGGACGACTGACTTTGGTAAAGCTGGCTGGAGTGTCTGCAGACATTATGACATTATTTCAAGGCTGAAGGAACCTTTTCATGTAGTTCTGGGAACTGTGGATTCCTTTTGTGTGCAGTGACTGATCCATCAGTGAGTGTATATCAATTAGTCAAGCCAATTCGGTAACACCAGGTGACATTTTTAAATCCCACTGTAAACATAAGTCTGTTATCTTAAACAGGGAAAAGTGTTAGAAATACAGAGAACATCAAGAAGTGGACCAGTATATGAGAGCAGGCTGTATTCAGCAGTCCCGAGGAGATAAACCATGACTTTGACTCTGCATATTAAAAAAATGTTCCTGCTACACTGTGTACCCACCACAGAATCTGAAAAGCACTATATTCTCTCCCTATCTCTAGTGCGTGCTTTTTAACTGGCTTTGGGAAATAATATTCATAAATGTTATTTATTGGCCTTATTAAACAGCCTGATAGACAGGTCTGATCAATGTCTCGTCCAGGGTACCTACTTTTTTAATTTTTTTATTTATTTTTCTTTTTTATTTATTTTTTTATTTTTTTTTTTGGGGGGGTGGTTAACAACAAAAGCCTTTTTAATGTCTTAAGGAAACAGTTTAGAGAAACATCAGTCATGCAAACAAAACTTATGTTACTCGTTTTGTACATTTTCTGTAGGTCCAGTGTTTTTCTGTGAACCAGCAGGAGTTTTCTGGAGTGGCCCTGAAGGTCAACGGCAGCAATATTTGAGTCAGGCAACAACAACCAAAAAATAATTCATAAAACGCAAATAGATTTCACATGATCATAAAATATATTGAAGAAAGAAATGATAGAAACATATAATTTGAAAACATAAGTAAAATTTAGAAAACATAAAAGAAATTAAAAGCACAAAATATTTTGCGATTGAATATTGAAAAACTTCATTTGTGTTGCATTAATTTTATTTTGTGTTCATGTAAAATATTGCAGATGTAAAGGTTGTTGAGTTTTGAGATTATTTTGGTCCACTTTCTAAAATATTTGGGCCACCCTGTATCTCAGTTGTGTGGCATGGCCTATTTTTGCATTTAGGTTTCATGAGATATTTGGTTTATGAGTGAAATATGTGTTTTGTGAAATGTTTCATTGGTTCATGATTGTCTCTACAGTTTACATTCATGGCCTCATTGGTTATCACATGAAGACCGTTCATCTCGTAAAAAACAACTTTCTCTCATATCCTTGTCTACAGCTGACCTTCTTGGACCTTCTTCTTAGCTGCAGTTTCATCATGAAATCTGTTTTTAACAACCCTTAAAACTGTGGTGTTTTGAAGTGATGGTTATAAGCAGATTATAGTATGTTTCCTTTGTGCTCCACAGACTTTTTCCCTGCTGGAAATAACCCGTGGATGATACTGACAGTTCAAGCAGCAGACTGATGGTGTTTTAATGTCTGTGCTCAGGGATCACTTGATCTCAGCGTGACAGGTCCAGATCAAGCAGATCTTCCTCTGTCTGATGTTATTGAACACAAAGAGGCGGGTGATGAAGGGGTGGTGTGGGGTGAGGGGCGGGAAGGCTGTTTACCAGCTCTGCTTACAGCTTGTCTGCACACACCGCTTGTGTTTATTTTTATATGAATGTAAGGCTTTTCTTTTTGTTCGAGTATCATGTCAGTGTCTTTGTGTCCCGTCCTCCAGATCGTCTCTATAATTAATAAGCACACTGAGCTGCAGGGATTTCGTCAACACAAAGGTAATTTTCCTGCTGAACGTCTTCTTGCCAGTTTGATTTCCCGTCTGGTGTGTCTGAAATCCTCTGTGACAGGAAGCTCCTCTGGTGGGCCGGGCGCCAAACGCAGCGCTGTGAGGTGTCATGTGGAATCATTTCATTACAGCGGCTGAGGGAATTAACCCTGACGCTCAGGATGAGGCCTGTAATTTAGGTTTCACAGCGTTAAAGAAGATTGCCTGTCAGGTTTGATCCTGTGCCAGCTCTGTGCTGAACACGCTGCAGGTTTCTGTCTGACAGCACAGAGTCAGGTGATGGTCAGGTGAGGGTCCTGAAGGACCTGATCTCAGAGAGTCCACTGAAAACGCTACTTCATACTTTAAGCATGTTTTACACAGCCCATTTCCTCTCAGTTTAAACCAACACCCTCCTCATTATCACGGTGGAGACTTAAAGGTGGGGTAGGCAGGATTTTGTTAAAGAAGCTTTTTTTTTTGTGGTGTACAGTATATACAAAAAAGCTTTTAATATGAGTCAATAGCTATTAGTTATTGATGACATTTGGCAATATCACGATATCACTGTGTTTTTTTTATGACTGTATAGTCAACATTTTAAATTTTTTCGAGCAGTCTTTCTGACTGTAAACAAAGCCATTCTCCACCTCCCCCAACCTGATTGGTTGTGAGGCAGACCCTGCTCCCTCCTGTTGTGAGGCATGCTCCACATCCTGCAATAACATGCACAAGCCCAAACAAAGTTAGCGTGCTACAACAGTGGACAGTAGAAACCAACCAGAAAGTACGGGAAATTGTCTGAATCCTCAAGCACAACCAATAAAACAAAGTAAATACCGGAGACTCTAGCGGAATAACAGGCTCTTAAAATGTAGGTAAGGTACTTTCACACCGGGACCATTTTCGTCATGCGATTATTTAGGAAGTCAATCTTTTTTTTCAAACCCTTATCCTGTCAATACAAGCATTCACATGTTTTCCCGTCCTGATATATTGCTGCATTTATTTTTTCGGATCATGGTCAATTTTTCTGAAGTTTCGCATACTGCGTGTCCACTTCTGACCTATCAGATTGCGTGTTGTTGACGTCCGATTCACCCGTATATCCAACATGGCCGACCGGCGGATTTTTTACGTGTCGGAGAACAGAGTGTTTTTTGATAAAAGACACAAACATTACAAAGATAACGACCTGAAGGACAACTTGTGGCTTGTGTGCTTTAACAGTTTACTAAACGTCTTTGTTTTAACTTTCATCTGTGCTAAAGTAAGCTAACGGTTGTTACCATAGTTTCATGTGCTTATCTTCTTGCCTCTGATTGGTGATAATATAAGGGAAAAGTCTTCCCTGGGATGCATCTTTTCCCCCCGGGAAAGTTGCAAAAGCGCATCAGGCTTGATGTGTATAGTCAGGCCTGTCAAAATTCACCTCCGAATATTTCATAATTTCGCGTTCTATATTCGCGTCGGCCCCGGTGTGTAAGGACCTGTAGACTGAACAAGAGCTAAGAAGATGGGTCAACAATGATGGAGGACTCTTGGGATCTTACGGACCCTAACCTTTCTGCTGGACAGGTAAATCGCTCAAAGTAAGCCAAGTGTCTGTAACAAAAGTGTGTCTTGTCAAACGGGACCTGCTGCATGCGGTAGCGCCGCTAAACTGTTTACCTCGGGTCCTGGACTATGTCACTTTGTCCTAGTTGTAGAAGTCCTGCAAACATTGTGTTTGCTGGTAGTCTGTTGGCATCTACAGTAGCACCAATGCTTTTTACTTTCACGTCGACTGGGCCCCATTTGTAATTATCTGAAGTATTTATCTGCATTATATCTGAATTTAAATGGAACGATACGAGCGAGCAGGAGTGTCTGTTTTTTATGCGGAGCTTGCTGGAGCAGAGAGGGAGGGAAGAGGAGGAGCTGAGGGGAAAACTGGTTGGTAGGGGTAGAGTTTACATTCAAGATTTCTCCCAAAAACAGGCACCTCCTCAGATCCTGCCTACCCCACCTTTAAAGTTAGATTTATTGTGCTGAATCAGCTATAATCAAGGGCTCCTGACTGTCTCTCTATGGGTAATATGTATTTATTATTAAGAGCTGTAAAATGGACCATTGTAATCCATTCAGCATCAGTACTGCTGGTTTCAGCGGTAAAGGAAGAACTGTCTATCTAAACAAGTTATCGGCCTTTCATGGTACTAGATCAATCAGACACAGTCACTCCGATGGTTAATCTATTTAAGCAAACAAGAGTTGAGTTTGGACTGAGGGGTACCTGCAGGGATTCAAACCAAGACTCCTTTAACTGTGAGGCAATAAATCCACTGCATCACCATTTTATAGACAGAATACAGTATATTTGAATATGAGATCAAAACAGGGAGAGAAATAGAACATTGAGAAAGAAACACAGACAGTAAAAAACATGGATCGATGATATCACCCATTTGTTTCTAAGCAAGAGATTTAAGGGGATATTTCAGCGTAAAATTAAATTAGGGTCAAACACACTGTAACACAGAGTTAGACACCCCTCGAGAGATGAATGTTGCCGACCGCTCGCTTCTCTAGTTATACCAACTTTAGTAACAACTGTATGAAAGCAATACACAGCAGTTCCAGGAGCTACACGCTCAACCAAAAAGCCAATCTATAGCCACAAAAAATTCTCAGAACAGCACCTAACCTCATCAACAGTACATGTAGGGTCCCAGCCATAGTACTAGCCACCAAACATCTTTTTAGCTTTGCCTGATTTCTTTAGCAAATAGACTAAACACAACTCATCTACTCTCTTCCAGCAGCCGCTTGTTTGTGGGGGAGCCCTGACAAATCGATCACTGAGTGCAGTGGATCATCTTCTAGAAGTAATAATCATCATAATAATCATTTTGCACTGCAGACGCGTCATTTCTTCTTCCTCAGTGTCTCATTCTGATTGTATTTCCATGAAGCAATAATCATAAACGTTCTTCCTTAATCTGTGAATCTCCGCTGGAGTTTGGTTGGGGTTTGTGCATGGAAACACAGACCGCTGTGTATTGCTATCATGCGGGCTTGCTTAAGTTGGTATAACTACAGAAGCAAGCAGTCGGCAACATACATCTCTCGAGGGGGTGTCTAACTCTGTGTTACGGTGTGTTTGACCCTAAATAAAATTTACACCAGAATATCCCTTTAAGCATCAGCTTCATTTCTCAAGCTCAGAAGTTGCTGCTTGACAAAAATGGGAAACTAAAATTGGTACAAAAGTATAAACATTCACATATGCTAATTTATTTGTGTGAAGTTCTTATTTCAGCATTTAAACTTAAGGCTGGGTTTGGGCTGTCTTTCTATGTGAGGTCTTCCCTCACTTTGACAGTGTGTGTTTTGTACAGTTTGTATTCCCTATTTTGCTGCCTTCACAGTACAGTTCAGCTCTGTACAGGTAGCATTTTAAGGTTTCACTGACTAATCAACAAGTCTGCTTGTCATATTAAGAGATTTTTCAACTCTGTGGGCAACACGAAGGTTGATACTGCAAGGAGAGGAGGCAGGTAAAATGCCAAATATAAATTATCAAGTATGCAGTTTGAGGCTATTGTACACATACACTGTCATATAAACCAAATAGTCAGACCACATTCAGACTGCAGCCTTTTTGATGAAGGTCATTTTGTGTGTTTTTGTTTTGTTCTGATTTTTTTTGTTTGTCTGTTTTTTAAAAAATACAATAATATTAATCTGTTCATGCATAATCTGACATGTAACCGTGGCTGTGAAGATTACAGAAAAAAAATCCTTTTCATAAGAACCAATCTTTTTATCACCTTGTTACAGCATGAGTACTTCGCAACCATTTTGAATTTTGGTTACTAGTGGCTAGTAAAAAACAAATATTTGTAAAAGTAGTCATGAGCAAACTAAAGGTCCTTATTCCGACGGGAATATAGACTGCAAAATTCAAAATATTCAGAGGCAAATTTTGACATGCCTGACTATACACATCAAGCCCAATGCAATTTTGCAACTTTCCGGGGGGAAAAGACGCATCCCGTGTGGAAGCGAGAAGACTGACACAACAGCAGACTGACTGTTTTTCAGTTCTGATTAGACACTAGTGTTGAGATGGCTGTCTGTCATGATAGCATGTACCGAGTACTGAGTACCAGATAAGCACATTAAACTATAATCCATAAACATAAGGTAACAACCGAGACTTAATGGTGCTGTGACAGTTACACGATTGAGTTTGAGACGAGCTAAAGTTACTTAGCACAGATGGAAGTTAAAACAAAGACGTTCAGCAAACTGTTAAAGCACACAAACCATCATCATATGAGAAATCCAAAGCTATGACTCTCCACAATTTGTCCTTCACGTCGTTATCTTTGTAATATTTGTGTCTTTTATCAAAAAGCACTCTGTTCTCCGACACGTAAAAAATCAGCCAGTCGGCCATGTTGGATATACTGGTGAATTAGACGTTGCAACAACACACAATCTGATTGGTCAGAAGTGGACACACATGTGAAATGCATCTATTTTATCGCAGGACGGGAAAACGTCGCTGTTGTGAACGCTTGTATTGACAGGATACAGGTTCGAAAAAAAAAATGATGTCTGAAATAATCGCACGACGAAAACGGTCCTGATGTGAAAGGACCTTAAGATTAGAAAATATAAAACAGTGGTTCTCAAGTTCAGTCCTGGAGGCCCACTGTCCTGCATGTTTTGGATGTTTCCCTGCTCCAACACACCTGATGCAAATGATCAGCTCGTTATGAAGCTCTGCAATGGCTTAATAACGAGCTAATTAATTGAATCAGGTGTGTTGGAGCAGGGAAACATCCAAAACATGCAGGACAGTGGGCCTCCAGGACTGAACTTGAGAACCACTGTTATAAAATACACTACAGCAAGACCAAAACAGGCCAAACATTTGGAAACTACTTCAAGTTTCTGTTCACAATACCTTTCATTAAAAAAGGATAAGTTAAATGTATTTTGGGATGTATTTATTGCATGACTAGACTTTGCTTTCATTGATATGCACCATTTTCCTCAATTTACCTTTAGGTATACATTGATGTTACCAGACCATTGCTGAATAAATGTCAACAAAAGAAAGGGAGGGCTTAGTTTTAGGTTCAAGAAGATTAGCAAGAGTCACAAATTCAGTGTAAAAGTAAAAAAAAAAACAAATCACTTTGCATTATTCACTTTTACTTATTGGCTTTTGAGTGTCTGCATACAAAAACCCCAATAAATCTCACCTGTGTTCAAAACTCTGAAAAACTATCGCAGAAATGGCTAGAAAGAAGCAACTGAGTAAAGAAACAAGAGTACAGATTTGTACATTGAGAAAAGAAGGGTACACAGAAAGGGAAATTGCAAAACGCCTAAGGGTGTTTAACAAAGGAGTCCACTACACTCTGAAGAGACTTGAAGAAACTGGAAGTTATGATGATAGGAAAAGGCCTGGAAGAAAGAGGGTCACTACAAAAGCAGAGGATAAACATATTATTGTCATCAGTAAGAGAGATCGGCGAAAGACAGCACCACAAATAAAGGAAGAAATCAACATGACAAGGTCGAAACCCATATCTCTGACAACTGTGAAAGGCATTTGAGAAAGGCTGGTCTGAAGGGTTGTGTATCTGCAAAAACAAAACACTTCTTCATCCACAGAACAAGAAAGAGAGATATGAGTGGGCAAAAGCTCACAAAAATTGGACCTATGATGACTGGAAACAAGTCCTCTGGACGGACGAAAGCAAGTTTGAACTATTTGGTTCCAAACGCAGAGTCTATATCCGCAGAAAAACTGGTGAACGTCTCAAAGGACCATGCGTAACACCCACAAGAAAGCAAGAAGGTGGTAGTCCTATGATATGGGTATGTTTTGCAGGTGATGGAGTAGGAGATTTGTTTGAAGTAAAGGTTATTATGAAGAAGGAATAGTACCACTCCATCCTCCAGCACCATGCTGCTCCATCTAGACTCAGACTTGTGGCTCATAAGTTTGTTTTGCAGCAAGACAATGACCCTAAGCATTCTGCCAAGTTCTGTTGGGGTTACTTAGACAAAAAAGAGGAGGAAGGTGTTCTTCAAAAGATGGTTTGGCCCCCTCAGCTTCCAGACCTCTCTCCAACTGAGCTTGTGTGGGATGAATTGGATCGATCAATCAGAAAAGGGCGTCCCACAAATCAGCAGTCTCTTATTGATGAACTTAAGAAAGCTTGGAATTCAATCCCTGGAACATACCTGAAAAAACTTGTGAAACAAATGCCTGGTATATGCCAAGCTGTTGTTAAAGCCAGAGGAGGTTACTTTAAAGAAAGCAAAGTCTAAGCAAGATACCTGATAATTATAAATAATCAAATACCTGATAATTATAGTCAAAATGTCTTCTGATAAGTTTTTCTTTAGATAATTATCAGTTTTTTGTTGTTGTTGCAAAGTATTATGATCTTTTTTTTTTTTTTTTTACAAATTTGATCTTGCTAGCTCCAAACTTGCTCCAAACTTTTGGCCTGTAGTGTATATGACAGGATCCTACCAGCAAAACAATAAACATATCAAAGTGATAAACTGGTGAAAAGCAGCTTGAACATAACTGTTTTTAAAGATATTTTAAAAGGGTTGAGAGGTTGAGAAAGTGTTTCTGCAAATGCTTTAACTATCATGAGCCCATCTGATTATTTCTTATCATTGTCCAACAGTAGTGAGTTTCAATTTCACTGTAAATAGACAGTCACTCTGAGGCTTTACTCTGGCTTCCCTCAGCAGAAAGTGATGTTCTTAAGATTTTTTTCAGGCCTTTAGTTTCCTGAAATCACAACATTTTCATGCAGATCACTCAAAATCACCTATCAAGCTTTGTTTTAAACAATGTTTGGTAAATGGAGGTCAGATCCATAATTTCTGGTTATGCATTCAAAGCAGTCAGGAAATCTAAAATAATCTTATCTTGAGTTTATCAAAATTAAGCAGATCAGTGTGTAAGTATAAATGTTTGACCTCAGACAGATTGTTAACCTTCATGCAGATATCTAAATAAATCATTTAAAGCCATTTCCATGAATTGTGTTCCTCCTTTACACACTGCTATAAATTCAGATTAGTTAAGTGGTAAATGTTCTTCAGGT
This sequence comes from Xyrichtys novacula, assembly GCA_962446985.1. Classification (NCBI taxonomy): domain Eukaryota; kingdom Metazoa; phylum Chordata; class Actinopteri; order Labriformes; family Labridae; genus Xyrichtys; species Xyrichtys novacula. Next base: position 12,488,771 of record OY660887.1, on the reverse strand, counting down.
AAACTCCTCTAACCCCATTAAATAGACTTTTCTCTAAAATCTACCATAGGAACTCTCTGAGTGTGCTCTTACTGTACCTTTGTGATGTCCTGGGTGGTATCTATTGTTCCAGGATTTAACAAGCTCTTGCTGTTCTGTTTACTGTGTGTCATCCATGATTAGGATAATGTTTGCTTTCTACACAATACCAATTAACCCTTCCTCCTCCCTCTCTGTTGGCTCCCCCTCATCCTCCTCATCTCCTCCTCGTCCTGCAGAGACTAAATGTGGTGAAGCTGGCTCTGTTCCACATCATGTCTTCAGTCCGTGATGAGAGGATGGAGGTGACTCTCCTGACTGGAATATCATCGGACAGATTACAGCTCTGAATGCAGGACGCTGCACACACACACACACACACACACACACACACACACACACACACACACACACACACACACACACACACACACACACACACACACAGATCTGAGAGTGTTTACATGATGCTGGATTAGCCTGAATGTTAAACTGATGTAAACACAGACACACATGCAATGAATAACTTATCCTAAAGAGGATGATCCTCTGCTTTACTGAAGGGCAGAGCTAATATGGGGTCAAAGTGTCAAAGTCAGAAGCGAATGTTAGCGATACAGCAGAGTCCAGACTGCAGTAACCCACAGAACCCAGAACTGTCTTACACACCTTACACACTTGTAACTTGTACTTACGGTCCTTACACACCGGGACTGACGCAAATATACAATGCGAAATTACTAAATATTCTGAGGTGAATTTTGACACACCTGACTAAACACATCAAGTGCAATGCGATTTTGCAACTTTCCGGGGGGAAAAGACGCATCCCGGGTGGAAGCAAGAAGACTGACACAACAGCAGACTGTTTCTCAGTTCTGATTAGACACTAGTGTTGAGATGGCTGTCTGTCAATAAACGTTTGTGAACTGAGGAGACTAAGCTTTGAAGGTGGAATTTTTTCCCTTTCTTGCTTGATGTACAGCTTCAGTTGTTCAACAGTCCGGGGTCTCCGTTGTCTTATTTTACGCTTCATAATGCGCCACACATTTTCAATGGGAGACAGGTCTGGACTGCAGGCAGGCCAGTCGAGTACCCGCACTCTTTTACTACGAAGCCATGCTGTTGTAACACGTGCAGAATGTGGCTTGGCATTGTCTTGCTGAAATAAGCAGGGGCGTCCATGAAAAAGAGGTTGCTTGGATGGCAGCATATGTTGGTCCAAAACCTGTATGTACCTTTCAGCATTAATG
>OY660887.1:11832500-11835000 GCA_962446985.1 Xyrichtys novacula | reverse complement strand
TCATGGTTCAGGTTTCCCACGTCTTACAGGCAGTCGAAACAATGAAAATGCTTTAGGGGACTTAGGGAAAACACGAGACTGAGGTCTGGATCTTGGGGAAGTGCAGCTTAAAAATTGAGATCAGGGGGACTGTTTTCAAAAATAAAACTCATGTTTGTAACGATTCACGTCATCCTTGTTAAGTGTCAGACGGCACTGAGTGACCTGCTGCTCGCGTGGTACTCTGCTCTCGCCTCAGGGGTGCTGCCTTTTCCTTTTTTATCGTGGAAGTTTAGAAATGTTATATGGGGCTGAAAAATTGGTAACGCTTCACGAATTTGCGTGTCATCCTTGCGCAGGGGCCATGCTAATCTTCTCTGTATGGTATCCAATTTTAGTATATGTGTTAGCGTACTAACACAATCCTACCAGCACAGTTAGCTTTGATATGAACGACTCAATAAGATGACCCCCTGCATTCATGGTGCAGGTTTCCCACGTCTTACAGGCAGTCGAAACAATGAAAATGCTTTAGGTGACTTAGGGAAAACACGAGACTGAGGTCTGGATCTTGGGAAGTGCAGCTTAAAAATTGAGATCAGGGGGACTGTTTTCAAAAATAAAACTCATGTTTGTAACGATTCACATCATCCTTGTTAAGTGTCAGACAGCACTGAGTGACCTGCTGCTTGCGTGGTACTCCGCTCTCGCAGTAGGGGTTTGTAACGATTCATGTCATCCTTGTTAAGTGTCAGACGGCACTGAGTGACCTGCTGCTCGCGTGGTACTCTGCTCTCGCCTCAGGGGTTTGTCCTCCTTTTTTATCGTGGAAGTTTAGAAATGTGATATGGGGCTGAAAAATTGGTAACGCTTCACGAATGCGCGTTATCCTTGCACCAGGGGCCATGCTCATCTTCTCTGTATCGTATCCAATTTTAGTATATGTGTTAGCGAACTAACACAATCCTGGCAAGGCCGGTTAGCTTTGATATGAACGACTCGATAAGATGACCCCCTGCATTCATGGTTCAGGTTTCCCACGTCTTACAGGCAGTCGAAACAATGAAAATGCTTTAGGGGACTTAGGGAAAACACGAGACTGAGGTCTGGATCTTGGGGAAGTGCAGCTTAAAAATTGAGATCAGGGGGACTGTTTTCAAAAATAAAACTCATGTTTGTAATGATTCATGTCATCCTTGTTAAGTGTCAGACAGCACTGAGTGACCTGCCGCTTGCGTGGTACTCCGCTCTCGCAGTAGGGGTTTGTAACGATTCACGTCATCCTTGTTAAGTGTCAGACGGCACTGAGTGACCTGCTGCTCGCGTGGTACTCTGCTCTCGCCTTAGGGGTGCTGCCTTTTCCTTTTTTATCGTGGAAGTTTAGAAATGTTATATGGGGCTGAAAAATTGGTAACGCTTCACGAATTTGCGTGTTATCCTTGCGCCAGGGGCCATGCTAATCTTCTCTGTGTCGTATCCAATTTTAGTATATGTGTTAGCGAACTAACACAATCCTGGCAAGGCCGGTTAGCTTTGATATGAACGACTCGATAAGATGACCCCCTGCATTCATGGTTCAGGTTTCCCACGTCTTACAGGCAGTCGAAACAATGAAAATGCTTTAGGGGACTTAGGGAAAACACAAGACTGAGGTCTGGATCTTGGGAAGTGCAGCTTAAAAATTGAGATCAGGGGGACTGTTTTCAAAAATAAAACTCATGTTTGTAATGATTCATGTCATCCTTGTTAAGTGTCAGACAGCACTGAGTGACCTGCCGCTTGCGTGGTACTCCGCTCTCGCAGTAGGGGTTTGTAACGATTCATGTCATCCTTGTTAAGTGTCAGACGGCACTGAGTGACCTGCTGCTCGCGTGGTACTCTGCTCTCGCCTCAGGGGTGCTGCCTTTTCCTTTTTTATCGTGGAAGTTTAGAAATGTTATATGGGGCTGAAAAATTGGTAACGCTTCACGAATTTGCGTGTTATCCTTGCGCCAGGGGCCATGCTAATCTTCTCTGTGTCGTATCCAATTTTAGTATATGTGTTAGCGAACTAACACAATCCTGGCTAGGCCGGTTAGCTTTGATATGAACGACTCAATAAGATGACCCCCTGCATTCATGGTGCAGGTTTCCCACGTCTTACAGGCAGTCGAAACAATGAAAATGCTTTAGGTGACTTAGGGAAAACACAAGACTGAGGTCTGGATCTTGGGAAGTGCAGCTTAAAAATTGAGATCAGGGGGACTGTTTTCAAAAATAAAACTCATGTTGACGGTTTGTAACGATTCACGTCATCCTTGTTAAGTGTCAGACGGCACTGAGTGACCTGCTGCTCACGTGGTACTCTGCTCTCGCCTTAGGGGTGCTGCCTTTTCCTTTTTTGTCGTGGAAGTTTAGAAATGTTATGTGGGGCTGAAAAATTGGTAACGCTTCACGAGTTTGCGTGTTATCCTTGCGCCAGGGGCCATGCTAATCTTCTCTGTATCGTATCCAATTATAGTATATGTGTTAGCGTACTAAC